>JAQFXM010003628.1:0-19540 GCA_034693345.1 Entomobrya multifasciata
ACGGCTGCTCTACCACTGAGCTACACGACCACTAATGCTTGAACATCGACTTTACTCCGTGTGACTCTACATCACAAAGTAGATTAAAATTGGGCGAGGGGGTGGAGGAGGGGTCGAAAGACCAACTTTTTAATTTACTTATTACTATAAGTATATCGATAAGTATAAGTGGAAAACTACTTATTCAATAATTGATTTAATTGGAATGGTTTTGCTTTTTGGTTTGGTTATGTTTTGGTTGGTTGGTGGGGGTGGGGGCATGGGATTAATTTTTGATTGATTTTTGGTCAGAATTTCAAATAAAAAATTTTGTGACGAAAATATATTAACGGATGAATTATTAATTGTTCAAAATATTGCATTTTTATGTCCGTCAAGTTGGCACCCAGCACCCGTCATGTTGGCACCCATCACCCGTCAAGTTGGGGACCATTCCATAAGTCACGTACCGAGGGGGGGGGGGTATGGAGTCTAGCTGAAGTCGTTCCACTTTGTGACAGGGGTGGTGGGGAGTCTAGAGATTTTGTGACGGTCACACATATATACAATTAAAAGCTCATGTTCCACGCCACTTTTCAAATCTCCCCGTATCGAACTGTACGAGAACTAGTCAAGAATTATAATATCTCTCAATAGTTTTAAAGGCATACGTTTTGATATCGTATTTTTTTTTAAATTAATCTTATCAACAAGGTATAAAATGTACTTGACCCTTTCCTGCGAACCGTACATCTGACTTGCCGTTAGAGAAAAATATTTCCATGTTACATTTACATTTCTTTGTACGTTTCAAAAGCATTCGTTCACTGTATTTAATGTAAACCTAAAATTTTGGCATCCATGTGAACGGCAAATTAATTGTACGCTATAAATTGGTTAGTTCAGCTGTGCTGTACATTTCATTGTACGATGAAATTGTGACAACAGACTGTGGATGGCAAATATATTGTGCATCATTGTATTGTAAGATCACTGTGACACTGGATAGTTGTAGTCGTTTTCCACGATATTTCGAGTTTGTCATATTTTAGAATTTCGAATATCATATAATCACTATCGCTAGCGCATCAACCGCCTCATGCTGATCATGGATTTTTTCGAATTTTTTCTTAAAGTTAATTGTTGCTCGAAAAAAAACGGATTCTAATTTTAATTATTTTCCACAATTGACAGCTTTAGCGCGATCGCAGTAGACTTTTGAATATTAGTTGGCGTATAGTTATTTATTAAGTATAGTTTGGCATTGAAACGAACTTCGGCCAAGGAGCTGCAACGAAGTTACATGGGTTAATTGGTTCAACGTTAATTGCAATTAAAACCATAGCCGAATAGCCCACGCCGAATAGCAACGTATGCTGAATGCATGGCATTTGAAGCGAATGTATTGATTATGTATTGAAAGCGTAAGCGTATAACTCTAGAAAGCAAACGAATTTTTGAATTGCATTTTCGGTAATTGCTACCAAATCAACCTAAGCTACTTTAAGCTAAGCTACTAGGGATTTTGAAACTTATCGGTTAACGGTGACCGTTAGATATCGTTAGATAAAAAAAAGTTATTACGTCACCTATAGTAAATGACATATTATTTAACTCGTCTAAATGAGCCTTGCATAAACAAGGTATTGGTTTGTTACAAACGGTTACCGTTAAAAGAAACCGTGACGATTTTAAATTTTTTGAGGTCTCCTATAGCAAGTGACTTATCATTCGACTCGTCTAAGTGAGCTTCGCACAGATCAGGTCTTGTTTAGTTACTAATGGTTACCATTAAACCAAACCGTTACGATTTTTTATTACGTCACATATTTCAAGTGACATATCATTCGACTCGTCAGAGTGATCTACGCATAGATTAGATTATATTTTGAACCTAAAACCAACTTTAAATTGAAAGGGTCAGAAATCGGGGTCAGAGGTCAATGTATCTTATACATGTCGTATTACACATCAATCAAAAGCATTATTCATGGAGTCGTTTGCTTTGCAAAATTACGTGCGTCTTCGTTTATTTGGTGCAGGTGCATGAATTAAATGTGTAAATATATGTAATTTAATGCTTTGAACTGGCAGCTAATTTGATCATTTGTCCTTTGAGGATCTAATTCAACTGATAAATGGAAGCTTAAGACAATAAGGTAATTTCATGCAAATGTAAAGAATGTAAAGACAATAATCAAACATAATCAATCAATCAATCGTTTGCGGAAACAAGGTGAAATTAATTGTTTTTAAGCATTATTAAAACTTGCATGCGTACGCAAAAAAAAGCCAAAACTCAACAGAGAAAGCAATTAGCTATAATATTTTTTATTCATCAAAAACAAATGAATTAAATGCGGCTCACTGGAAGGCAGCTGGCTTCATCCAAGTCATCGGCATCAGCCCGAAAGAGGACCATCCTCCGAAGACTACCGACGTATTCCACGCCGCTCCGGGTGAAATGAGGTCGCCCGGAGATAGTGCCTGCCTCACGTATCTCATTGAGGTACATGGAAACGAGCTCTGGAAACGAGCGCCAAACCCCCTCCCGCTTGTACTGCCAAATGAGGAAGGTTGAGTCGGCTTCAACCTTCTCCAAAACTACGGTTCGTCACGCCCACATCTACAAAAACAGCATAAAGTAATAGCATAATTTAAAATCTACAAGCAAGCAAAATACTAGTGATAAATTAAAAGGTACGCGTAAATAATGCATATGGTAACTAACGAATTATAAAATAGTGCTAACCGAAATGCTAGTGATATTTGATTACGAGAATTAATAATAAGCATTCATGATTTTTTATTGTTCAGGCATGTTTTTGTATGTAAAAGCTTGCTTATATACTTATGAGGCATTACTTAAAGCGGGAAAATTATGGGAATATTAAATTCTGAGATTCTAAAAACAAGTTATAATTCAATTTAGTTTTGATGCGAGGAAGTAAATCAAACAAAGCTATAAAATATTTCATGTAAAGACGAATCCTATGATTTGATTGTTCTCACACAGCTAATTTACATCATAAAGAAAGGTAATTAATTTTATGTTTGTAAATTGGATTTTAACAATTGATTTCAAGTCATTTGACTTGCTTTTGACTGAACAAGTTGTTGGTCCTCCTTGCGAAACGTGAACAATTTTTCTTTCTATTCCTACGGGGTCTTTTAATTTTGGTACTTACGTTACCCAATGTAATATATAATGGGCGGGATTCAAATGTCTTAAACTGCGAAGTTTCAGACCCCTTTCTCTCATACAATAACACGAGTAGTTCTTCCTCTTCTTTGTTGTTGTCTATAACCTTAGCGTTACACCAATTGTTTTCGTAGAACCGAGCAAACAAAGTCATCTGTATCTACTTCATTGCCATCAAAAGGTACAAAATTGGATGTTATCCGGACTATGTACGATGGAACATTGTCATGTGAATTTTAAGGAGGTATATTCATCATTCGCCTCTACTTTGTGAACAAGTCGTACATGCAGAGGTTTTTGAGTCTGTTTGTATCTTTGTTCCAAATTAATTTCCGTAACATGGTGCTCAATATCGTCACTAGAAACTAACAATACTTTATCAAAGTTATTGTATCATGAACAAATTCATAAAATTCACGAGGGGTGCTAATGATTTTTTTCCAGACATAGAGACTCGTCTTGCTTTACACTTCGTGGTTCCACCAACACCATCACAGTCTCCTTTTCCATTGCATGATACGTAGTAGTGATTTGTAGCGTTCAATCCGTAATCCAGGTAATGATACTGCAAATTAGTCAATTTTTTTGAGTTTTTGTAGTGAGAAGCGGCCCCATCAGTGAAGTATTGAATGTTTTTGATCTTGGGCAGTGTTTCCTTAAGCCATGCAAGCATTGAATCCTGAAATGCGTGGTAAGTGTGTGGCTTAGGGTATCACTAATAACCACAACGGAATACGAGACAACCTTGGCTTCAACTTTTGTGTAAATAACAAATGGATTTAGACTTGTTTCGGTTTTTTCGAAGTAAAGTGCCTGAGTTTCTTTCATATACGTTGTGGTGTAATTTTCGGAAAAATTGCATTAAATCACTGCTAAATCTTCTTGGACATTTTTCTTTGTTTGTTTAAAGAATTTTGCTTGATCTTTGCTAATAAAATGGTGTTTTAATATTCCATTCGATGCTTAAAGAAGATAATCAATAAAATCTTCGTACGGAAGAAAATTGAAAACCTACATTGCAAACCCTATTATTAGCTCAAATCAGAGATATTTCCTGCTTGTCTTTAGTGCTCACTGTATACTATGAAACGTACCTTTCGGGATCTGTCAGTATTTGCCCACTGCTCAAAGTTGACACCTGTATTTAATAAATTTGGTCGATTTTCCTTAATATGTGCCGTAATAGCATTAATATAATTTGACGCCCAATCCACATAAGTATCACAGCGTCAAAACATGCAATCTTTGGAGTCTTTACTGCAAACCAAATGTCGTAGAAGTTCCGTATACCGATGAATACCGATAGCATCAAACAACATTTCCAAATTGTTGTGATAAAGTCACATGAAGACTCTCTTTGCATTTTCAAGTAATATACAGCATTGCGGTCTGAGTTCTGCGAATTTGGAGTATGATATCTTGTAATGAGGAAATTGTTTTAAGAAAAGGGCGTGGAGTTCCAGTCACAATACAGAGAATCACAATTAGATCAAAATTCACAACAAATGGAATTTGGTCCTCCAGCACCTCAAAGTGCACAAATATCTCCACCTCCGCGTGTAATTCAACAATACGACCTGTTGACAAGAGTTGATCATAAAAAAGAACTAAAAATATGGAAGGTACAATTTAAGGACGATGACATATTGGTACATGAATACATGGATTTAATTGTCAAACATGAATTTAATCCCCAACTACCAACAAAAGAAGAACTAGCATCAGTTTTTCCACAACCACATTCATTGATGACTTCAGAGGAAACTCAGGTGTTGATCATCAACTTTATCACAAGTTACCTACAAAACATGTATTTCATTTCTAATGTAGGAAACGCAACGGAAAGAGAAATCACACTGTTCAATCCACAAACCAAGTTTCTGATCCCCAATAATGCCTTCCTACCAAAGTATTATTTTGAAAGGCTAGAGCAAAACTAAAAAAACCTGGTCATGTGTATGCAGTTAGATGCCATCAGTTCAATCTTGTTTACCAACGAACTCTTTCTCTTTAAAATATATGATTTCCTTCACACTGACTTGGAAAAGTCCAGCAATGCCACAAAAGAAAAAAATACACTACGAATTCCTTGTGCTGTGCAGCCTTAGTAGAAAGAATTTCAACAGCCAATTTAACGTCAAGCAGATAAATTGGGAGGCGAGGAAGAGCAGTGTTCATGGTTCTTGGCCTTTATGGAGGAAGAAGTTTCTAGCTCCACCAACAACCTGCAATAAATACGCAGAAAAACTTTCAAATGCAAATTTAGAAGGAAGATTTGATTTTAAAAGCGACACAGCAAAGAAAAACTTTTCTACATTTCTTGAAGATAATCAACGAAGATCATCAGGAAGAGGCAGAGGTCAGCAGAAGGAGAACAGAGCTCAGCGATATCAAAACAGTCAAAGTAGATACTCAAATATACCAAGACCACAACCCCCACCACTACCTCCACCACCAAAACCAAGTCTCAATATTAATGCACAACGACGACATAGCAAACCGGAGGGACGAGAAGGGGTTAAATCATATAATCAACTTTTCCCTGGGACGAAGCAGAAAAGAAAGAAGAACCCCGCCTTCATCACAAATAGAAATGCAGTTGGACTGGAGGACTCACATCTTGGAGACAATCCATATTTAGATTGACAGGAAGAAGCAACTACAACAATTACCACACGTACGGATAAGAAACGCCACAAATTTATAAGTATGCATAAAATATTTCCCAACTTTGATAGTTTCCCACAAAAATGCAAATTGTATTTGAAGAGAATGTATTTTGAGTATAAGAAATATCCAGAAAATGCTCACAATTTAACTGATATTACAATTCTAGTCACAGTTAGAATATGCATTATGCTTGGCTTGAAGTTTAATTTTAACTTGAAACCAAATTATAAAATGATATACCACAGTATAGCAGAAGGAATTAGAAACTATGCCTGTAAAGTTTTTTTCATGAATAGAAATAATGATAAACAAATGGATGAGCTGACTAAAATTTGTGTGAAAATTAAAAAATCAATATCTTCTTCCAAACTCCGTTGTCCATTAAAATCAGTTTTATTTGGGGAAACTTTTGCCAAAAATTGTGTTAACATCCTGAAACGAAAGTCAACTAGAACTAATTTGGCACATGAATATTTACTTGAGCAGTTAGGAGAATTTTTATTAACAAATAAAATTATCATTAAACCCAGCGATAAAAATGCAGGAATAGTCATTATGAAACAGGAAGAGTATGAAAATGAAATCAGTCGTGATTCTTCATGATTTGGATACATATATACCAACGACTAAAGCTCATTTTGATTATTCTATACAAACATTTAGAGATAAAATAGGTTACAATAATAATATTTTGTTTAAAGATTTTCGACTTAACTTAAAGACATTGATTCCAAAAACTGCCCAACCAGGAAACTTTTACATTTTATCGAAAATTCACAAAGCCTATACAATTTTTCCGGTGGGTGGACCGATATGCAGTAATGTATGTACAATTAATAGAGGTGCATGTTAATTTTTTCCTTCACGAAGGGGATACACTCCAATGTATAAAATTGAGACGGAATGGTTGAACGAAGAAAACTTCTTTTGATTTTACTACTGGGATGGATGATGAATAGAAAATTTAAATATTGAACTGCCAACCCTTATCAAAGGATTCCTTTTCATCTCAAATATATATTACATGTAAGCTACTAGAAATAGAAAATCATGTCATTGGAAAGTAGAGTAGAGTAAAGTGTCAGTAGTCTAACTTCTGCCGTCAGTATGCCGATGATTTTTGTAATTCTTATATCACGCAAACGATTACCTGTCTCCATCAAACTTAAAACATTTATAAGTCTACCTAAACCTCTAACATGAAATTTAAGATGCATAACTGAGCACTTAATTTCCATACGTTTCCTTCTACATATATATTTTAACCTGATGATTAGTTTTTGTTTTCACGTAAGCATGTTATGTCCAAAAAGTTCTTCACAATCTTGATAAGTTTTTTAATCCTTTAAAACTGTCGTACAATCATATGTACATTTTACATAAAAGAGCTACCAAAACTTGTCGTCAATATAAGCGCATTGAATTTTTCAAGCTTTTTCACTATGCTATTAGAAAGGCTAGGTTTTCTTTGCAAGAACAAAAATCTATTTGAAGTCAGTTGTTCTTTAAAACTTCAGTGGAATAAACCAACACAAAACAGCAAATTTTTATACACCAAATGGTACTTATTCCCTTAAACTCTACTCGAATATTTAAGTTTATTTTCGAATACTATTCAGTTTTGGTGTGATGTTCAGTAGTGTATTTAAGTAAGCCATACTTCAAAGCCACACTAACAAAGAATTATATGAAATTATGCTGTTACCTACTCGCTAGAATTCTCCAAATTATAAACGCCATTCAGCTTCTACGGCTTATAACCAATTCCCTTTGGAATCTTCATGTAACTGGTGAAATAGATGTTTTAGAGTTATCTGGAATGTTTGTTTGGTTAATTGGAATGAACACAGATTTTGTGGGTGACTACTTATTTTTAAATACAGAATTAAACTTTCAATTATCACAGTAAGGACATTTATTTACTGGAACTTGGCAACAAAGCGATTCAAAAGATAAAATTATTACTGGAATAAACACTGGGATTGTCAGTGGTTTAATTATCATATTTGTTCATAATTCACTCACCGACTATTAAACTTTGTTTAACTTTGCAACTTCCATGTACGGTAATTTGGAACAAGATCCAAGTTTACTATATACAACAGCTCCTTGGAAAACAAATTTTGTGGATACAGTTTACTGGATTTGTATAAATATTAATATTTCACTTCTTACACTTATGTGGTCGTCAATGCTAGTAATTCCCAGTGTACTTGCATACAATCTAGAAGCTTGCATTAGGCTACTGGATCATAAACTAAATCAAGCTCAAAATTACATGGAAATTAATAAAGTGCTTGATACTTATCGCCATTTAATATGTTGTACCGAAAATGGATTTCTAAGAAAAATTGGAAATCTGAATATAGCATTCTATTTAATTGCTGGTTTTCAACAGTTTATGGAATCATATTTTCTTTTTCAGCTAATCAAATCTGGAGCATCGTGGAACGACTATCAGTTTCTGCTGCTTGATATTGGTGTAAGTTTTAAACTATATGCATAAAAATTCCTTGAAAAATAAACATTTGGTTATTAATAATTCAATATTGGTTTCAGATAACCTCATCAAAGGTTTTTCATGCGTACTATGGCTTGTCCCGGTTGGATATTGCTGTTAGTGGATTTTTAGAATCTATCAGTGAATTAAGATGCAAAGTTTCATTACAAACGAAAAACGTATCAGTAAAAGAGAAGAAGATGCTTAAAAGGGAGTGCAAAATGGCAATTTCCATTTGCATGAAAATTGGACCGTGCAATTGCACCAAAAGCTTGCCCATGACGGCCACCTCAACAAATTTAGATTATCTTGTTACTGCAGCATTGTGGCCGTAACCAGTAGTCATTGAAACTGTATTTCAATACAAAAAAATCAGTTTCGAGTAAAATTAAGTAAAAAATATTTTCGTTCAAAACACAAATCATTACTGCGTTTTAAATTTTATTGTATTTACCAATTCACGTTTTTCGAATAAAAATTTCTGTGTCCAGCATGGCTTTGAAATTTCTTACACATAAAACCAAACCATTGTTTTTCTATTTAGAAAATAATTCCAATATTAATCATAACCTGTATATGTTGCAATGATAGTACAAACAAGGGTGATATTAAAAACAATATGTATTGGAGCAAAAACATATTCTCTTTTTAACTGTGCCTTTTAAGATTGGTTTAGTTTTAGTACTTATTTACGTTAGCAAATTAAAAATCAGAATCGGAAAAAAATGAATTGTTTTTAAGAATTAATGAATATAAAAGTGTAGTCAATCTTGTGAACGAGTACCCAGGTTTAAATTTTTATCCATTTATCGGATTCACGTTTCAAATGATTCATTTAATTTTTCTACCATGCCGAATTGTGTTACGATTTTGGTTCCTCATTTCATTCGACGTGTTTTACTAATGTGTCGTTGATTATTATTTATCAAATTTCTGAAAATTTCAAACATTTCTTCCCATGGATACAGAAAATATCCCAAAACTGTGGTTCGATTTTTATGTTTTGGATGTTCAACCGACAAAAACTCGTTATATGTCATGAAATGGGAATCGTAAGTTTCAAGGGAAAGTGGTAGCTGCATTAATTGTAAGCTTCCAAGTTATAAAAATTAATTACAGACATTCGAATTCAAGCATGTAATTTTAGGCAAGTCTAAGGTAATTAGTTCAATTATTATAGAAGTCGCTAAAAATTTGTGGATATTCTGGTTTTTAATTTAACTTGTGTAAAAGTTGGTTCTGGAAATCCCAAAACTGTTCAAGTTTGTGGAGTACTTTTCTGTACACTACACTCCACTTCATTCCTTTATTCCCATCCCCTCCATTGTTTTCTTCTTCATTCCTATTTTCACACACTGCAATTTGTTTTACACCGAATCCCTCGACACATATTCGACGTCTCTCTCTTTGATATGAATTTAAAGTTGTCTTCGCAACCGAATTACCTATCTTTTCATACAAACTTTGTGTACAGAGCAAAACGTGCCAATATTTTGATTAACAGAAACCTTAGATCTATCCTAACGAGTGTTTAGATTTCTTACTGGAAATACACAGGTAATAACGACTCCACTCGTTTAAAAAAGTCCAATAAAGTTATACACATAAGTATTTGGCCAAGACCTTTTTTCACATTCAAAACAACTTCATATTACATTAAGCTGGATCAATATTATACCTACCATATTTGAAACACAATTAATTAACATATATTTAGGTAGGTATGTTAAGCTTTCAAAGTAGCTAATGAATAATAAATTAGATTTTGGAAAAACGACCATGTCTTCTTTAATATATTAATTAACTTTAGATTTTATTTATGTGTTTGCTTATTCCTAAGATTATACTACTTCCTGCAAATGAATATCTAATAAGAGATTCCGGGTTACGCCCTGGCCTACTTTTATGATTACAACGACAACATATTACTTGAATCATGTTTTTACTATATAAGTTGCTGTCTGGTTTCGCTTTTGCCAGTAGTTGAACTTTGAGCAAGCAAACTACAGGAAGATTTTCTAAGCATTGCATCTTATTGGATAAAGACTCAAAGGCTGGTAGGTAAAAATATCATTGAAAGCTAATATCAAAGAATATTTTCCCTAATTTTCTCATAAATGTTTGTGTTTTTCAGGGAACAAAATACTGTTTAAAATGCCTAGTCATGTGCTACTGCTACCAAACATATAATCAAACTAGACTATATTTGAGATACACTAGAGCATCAGTATTTAAACATTGACAACAAAACTGTTTGGAACGTTAAATTTGAAGAGAACTTTTCGACTACTTGTTTTATGGAATCAAATTACTTTTGTATTGTACTGCTCATATTCAATTTGATTTTGACATAAAATATTGGAAAGTTAGAACAGCTGCCAAATATAGAGCTGTACTAAGATGTGGAAAAAGGCCAATTTTTCGCTCGAAATTATGTTTTTGATTTTGTTAGTTATTCTGTTGAAAGACAATTTCACGCTTGGTGAACCCGTGATTTCAAAAAAGGATTGTGTAATAATCCCTGAGAATATAATTCAGAAACATAATACCATCGGATAATTACTGAAATTAGATGTTTTCCCTACTTAAGTTCGATTTTACCTCGCTCTATCTGTGTGGTCCACCTGAACGCAATGTAAACAGTAGCGATTTTTTTGGTTGACTGCATAAAACGTACGAAACCCCCAAAAACCCTACAGTTCATGACTGCGTTAGTTCATTATTTAATTATTTGCAGTTTAAATTATTATTTTATTTACTAGTCTTTATATGATTTATTAGTTGGAAACACTGAAAAGATCTAGATATATTATAATGAGTCAAATCCCTGAAAAATGTATATGCATAATTCCCTACATACTTTGTTCGAACAAATAGTGCAATGATTGCGTGACTGTGAAATGGAACCACACATACCATATTATTTTTATAAAATTAAATTGATCTTTCAGAAAAAAATATTTTTGATAATTTAAATTTATAATGTAGACTTTGTTTCGTTTTATAATTACTTGTAAAAGTTTTTTTTAGTTTTTGATTATTTTAAATATGTATTTGATCAAATGTACCCAATTAATTTTTAAGTTGACTCACTGAATCATTTTGTAAATGAAAATTTAAAGGTCAGTGCACTAATTATTTTATTTCACAAAATTTACAAACACAAAATTACTGATGACATGATTTGGTTATGTTTGCACATTTTGCTTTGCTTAATGGAAAAAGTCAAACAAAGTTCAATTTTTAGTTTTTGCATTTTTGGGTACATAAAGCTTATAAGACTAGTTTACAAAATTTTCGTATGACAGTAGTCATCTTGTCTGATTCCTTGAAACATTATTCATTTATTATACATCTTTTTAAAATGTCGTTTTCGTTACGGGAGACTGCCGCAAGCAGTAAATTTTTAGATTGGGATAGAAAACTCGAAAATCTCATTCTTTTCTCAAAATTTATAATTTATGTCTTACCCTAGTAATTATTTACGTTTTTGCGAGTATCGCTGGCAGTAAAAATGGAATATTGACCAGATGGAAAAGGTTTCGAACACTTGCAAAGCTCGTAAATAAATACCCTGGGGTCAGATATTATCCTTTGTTGGGATCTACACCTGAAATGGTTCAACTAATTTATCAGCCATGTCGAGGTCTAACAAACATTAAATTTTATATCTAAAATTTAATTAATCCAATTTTACTTTAGTAGTTTCTAATTATTTGTCGAAGATTTTTTCCCATGGATGCAGAAAATGGCACAAAGCTGTGGCCCTATTTTCAGGTTTTGGATTTTTAATCAGCCAAAACTCATCATTACTTGTCCTGAAACAGCAGTTGTAAGTCTTACATTAGGTTATTATAACATTTACCCTTTGACATTTTAACGATTTTCAAAATGATGACTGATGCGCTTTAGTTAAATGCTCTGATTTTGAGGCATGCCTCAAACAAGAAAATTTCCCAGGTCGGCCTTCGGAACTGATGGAAATTGGTAAGAAAATTGGAGGAGATGGACTAGCTTTTAAAGCTTCTGATGCTCATGGCCCAAGAAAGAAAATTTGGAAGCAGTGGTTTACACGAGTGGTCATAAATGGAAATCTGGAAACATTTCAAAAAGAAGCTATGAAACTTTCCCAATTGCTTTCAACAAAAACTAACAAAACATTCGACTTTGCTGACTATTCTTTGCACAGTACATTTAGAACCATTGCGTGTAAGTGTGTTATCCTCTATTATTGTTTTTATATTATGCCATTTATTTTACTGTTGATTTTTAACCTCAGAATACTTCCAATCTAATTTTCAAAGGTTCTGGGTTTGGAGAAGATTACGTAAACTGTCTATTCGAAGAAGCCACTAAGCAATTCTCTCATGACGTAACCACCTGTTCGATAAATCTTTTCAATCGGAATTTTAGGCCATGGCTGCTCTATGATTTTATTTATAATTTATCGACTGACGGAAAACATACCATGAGATGTGTGAAAAATCTGAATAAAATTACACACGATGCTATCAAACATAGAAAGCTAATGCGAGCAAATTCAACAAGCTTAAAGGAGACCACTCGCAGTTGTCCTTGTTTCCTTGATCATCTTTTGGATATTTTCGAGCAAGGAAAGTTAACAGAAAAAGAAGTGTTTCATGAATTAAACGATTTCATTGTTGCCGGCTATGATACATCTGGACTATCAATAAGTTGGACTCTATATTTAATAGCTTTACATTCAAAATGCCAAACCAAAATTGTGGACGAACTTTACAAAAATTTTAATGGGGATATTAAGAACAAGAACTTTTCTGTGCGAGTTACTGCAAAGCATCTGAAAAATATGAAATATTTGGAACTATGTATCAAGGAATCTCTTCGTATGTATCCACCTCTTGCGATGCTCTTCCGGCAATCTGCTACAGATAAGGTATTTAGCATGCCTGACGGAAATATTATTCCTTCTGGGTTGGATATGTATATACCTTTACGTATTATTCATAAAGATCCTAAGGATTTTCCTGAGCCAGAAAGATTTATACCGGAAAGGCATTTGGTATCTATCCCAGCTTACATGCCTTTTGGGCTGGGCAGTAGAAATTGCATTGGACAAGTGTATGCAATGCAGGAGATGAAAATGATAATGGCATACTTGCTCATGGAACATAAATGGGAAACTTTAGAGAAACCAGGTTTAGAGCCATTAATGATTCCTATGAGTTATCCTGAGAATGAACTGTATTTCAAAATTTGTAAAAGAAGTATTATTTGAATAGAACACCCAAATTTATTATAAATCAGTATTAGAGTGTATCATAGTGTATTGGAGTGCATTTTAATCATTTGATATCTGAATAAATTTTTCACGACGGTATTGCATACCCATGATCAGCTTGTTGCATGAGTGTTGTATCTAATCACTTAATGGTAAGATGTAGTACTTAACCCAAAGACCAAATTCTCAAAATATACATACCTGAATCTAAATTTACGCAATATTTTTTTCAATCATTCCCAAAAAACCAAAATAGCATTTTTATATATTTCATTGTCCTTTTAACAAGCTTGGACATGCAAATTTTTGAAATACAGTAATTGGTCTTGTTCTTAAGTTCTAGAATTTTATAATTTCATAAGATATTTGAAGAACACTGCTTACATTTTAATTAATTTTACTTAAAATATGACATTTCTTTGGTGTGTTATTTTATTTCATTGTGCACATATGAATTTGCTCATTTTAATGTTTTTAACGATGGAGTAGGATAAAACCATTTATCTTAAACGACATAAATGATTAAATACAAAAAATGCTAGTTTTTTGACACTGTATTAATTTATTTTAAAACTGTGCAAATATCTTTTATTGAATGTAAATTAGACCAATATATGTATTATGAACGAATTGCCAACAAGCATGTTACACTATAATTTAGTATTGCATCCATAATATCCAAAGCTGTCCTTTTCTTGACCACGAAAAGTGACCCCATCGTAAATCCATGGGGCTTCATTGCTTGTAATTGCTTTTTTCTATGTAAGCTTTTCAGTTGGCCTTTCCAGTAAACAATTGTTTCTTGAGTATAAACTAATGGCATTGACGCGTGATGACAAAGCAACATTATTAGAAAATATATATAAAGTAGAATACCTAAAGCTGAAAACCAAATAAGTTGAACCATAAATTCGTTTCTATCGTAAAGCAGCACAGATACACAATTTGAAACCACACAAAGTGAGATCCCAACTCCAGTTAAAGTTGGTAAAAACACTTTCATATTTTCATTCGCTATAAACGTCAAAATCCACATGGAACTGTGATTAAGTTTCATAACTGTAAAGTTAAAGGAGGAGATTCTGTTTTGTGGTGATTTCTGGACTTTTTTACCAAATTTTTTCCAACTTGGGTATATAAACTCAATGAATTTAAAAGTGTACTTTACCAAGAGCTGCTGAAATTTTGCTTTTTTACCATGTCTGTTTTGTTTTATTATACCTTTACTTAAAAGTATATTTTGTTCGGCTTGCTTTTCAAAAATTTGACAACCGACAACTTCAATTATAAGAAAATTTCCCAAAACGTTTGACCCGACAAACGTAAAACTTCCATAAATTATAGCCGCTAGCGACCGCTGATAAAATTCAGGAATAATATCTGTCAGATATTCAGTGAAAAAATCACTACTCATTAAAAACGGACCTGCTATCGCAACTACTGGAAAGCTGAAAAACATAAATACGAGTCCATATCCCATTAGTTCAGTCATTTCTGGCAATCGTTCCGTTGTTGGTATACCAACATTATGAATCCCTGCTATTTGCAATGCATTGCTCAAAACCTTAATATGGGATTCGTTAGCATTATACGTTGTCACTATAACGAGCAATGTTATAACGAATGTGACACCTTGTGAGATAATTTGTTTATTGTGGATTTCCTGGGTTTTGATGGTAACAGAAAATAGATTAAAGAATAGTTGTAAAGTACTACTCAAAAATCTTGCTAGTGCTGTTACGTTGTACAAAGTCCAAATCGGCATTTGTTTCACTCGTTGGACTAATTTTAACCGATGTGTCGGATTTACTATCAATGTGTTTGTTTTGATGTCATAGTACCAAGGCATATCGAATATGACTTGATGGACTATCTGAATATTGATCCAAGCCTCTGCAAAACCCATTGTTGTCCGAGATTACCAGTTGAAGTACCTTTCCTGATTGAATTCGCTAAGCTGTAAACCTAAATTAGCCTGTAGTTGTTGATGCTTCAATTGATGCTTTGATATGTTTCCAACAATCAAGCTTCTTTTAGATGTATGTATTTAATATTTTGAAGTAAAATTTAAATTTGGTTGAAATCCTTTCACATTTATCTACGAAGGTTCAGTTTATAATAGTAAGCATTTCAACTTTTGCAATCACTTAAACCAATATCGTCGAATACGTTATCCGAAATATTTGTTGGTATTGGGTTGGTTGGTTAGAAGATAACGTATTGGGTGCACCCTGGACACAAATCGCTTGTCTTCTTAGTTATATACATAAATGATATTTTGAAAGTGTTTGTACAAAGTTTTTGCATTTGACTTAGTAGTTTTGTAGAAAGAGCGTTTTAATGAGTGCCATGATACGCTTAACTACTTTGAGTACGAATGGAGAGTTTCTGCTTGAGCTGAAGGGAACAGATTGTAAGATTAAGCAAGTTTAAACCTAAACTGGTCAAAGATAAATTGTAGCGCTTTGGTTTTACAAATATAATTTTCTGGCTTAATACGATACCAAAAATAGTATACTAACGACATTCGTAGCTATGTGTTTTGCACAAAGAGGAAGTGGGTCAACTGCCACGTATAAGATTTTTTACTTCGGTTAGTAGTTAAAGTTTTGCTTTTAAGTTATAAAAAGCGTCTTATTAAATTGAGTTCATGTCATAACGCATTAATTCTGCCAGTTAATTTAAAAGCTGATGTTCTAAGGTTTTGGTTTGAACGTTTAACATAATAGATTTTTGTAAAATTCTATTAAAATGGATTTGAAGATGGTAATTATATACATAAGTCATTTACGCAATTAAATGGTACTCATAAATAGTAATTGGTTTTGCCTTTATTATATCATACATAAACCAAATCAATTTTTGGCTTTCTACTTAAAAATTAATTCGTATTCCAAGAAAATAAAAAGTCATGTAAGAAAGTAATTTGGATTCAAAGCAATTATGATTTGATTCTCGATATCTCCAAGTAGTTTTGCTATTTTACATTCATTTGAAATATTTTTACGCAAAGACAAAAATATACTTTCGTCTTTGCGTAAGCCTATTAGTTCTTCTCAAGAGCCACAATATAAGTACTTTTAAAGCAAATTGAATATTAATGTCATTCATCCATTAAATGCGGCTACATTTTAAGAAATTTAAAAGTTTCCAACTTATTTGAAAGTTAAAAATTGTACTTAGGGCGTCTACATTCGAAAAATAATTTATAACAAGGATAAGTTAATTAATCTTTTTGTCCAAATATAGTTACGGGATCATTCTGGGATACCTGTATATTTTAGATCTCATCGTGCTTGTGTGATCTCCAGATGTTGCGACACTTTTTCATATCTTATTCTTCAACTCAATACAGCTTTAGCAACTGACTTTTATCCAAGAAAGTTTGACGTCGACGATTTTTTGAATTTTAGCCTTCACCCCAACTATCAGATAGTAGATTATAGTTTGAAAATTAAATTATAAGAAAGTTATTATGATATAATCCAAAGAAATTTAACTCAAATGACTATGTTATTATTTAATTGTGGATTGATGATTTTATCGACTTTACTGTCACTTATCTCATTGCTTTAAATTGGTTTTGTTTTTTTAAATTTTGTGTGTTCAATTATGATTCTCTTTTCTACTTATTTCAAATCAGTCCCCAAAATACTATTTATAATCAGAGCAGGACACGCTAGGTTCTTGAGAAAATTGTCCGTTACTTTTAACATTGATATGTATTGCAAATACGTTTTCAAAACGTTGAGCTTGCAATACATATCAACGTTAAAAGTAACGGACAATTGTCTCAAGAAGCTAGCGTGTCCTGCTCTGTTTATAATTCTACTCAAAATACAAAAAGGTAGTCATATTTCATTGTCTTCATTTTCGGTCATCTAAAAGTTTCGGGTAATTTTAAACTGAATTATATGTAAATATGAAACCTTATTATAGTCATGTCTTCCGTTTAAAACAGCCTCAGCTCAACTGGAGTTTTGAATGATGCACAGCACAAAGATCCCGTAGAAAGTTTTTTTCCTTTGTTAAACAAATTGATGAAAAATTCATGAATTAAAAGACTGAATTCAGAAGCAGTTTATAATTTTTCAGAATCTACAAAACAGAATAAATGTAGTTCATTTATAATGCTTTTAGAAAGGAACTGAAAAAGCATATGTCGTATTTAAAAATTACAAAATCATACAACTAAGCGTCTTTCATAATCATTAACTGCCCAACAAAAATGTTACACTATAATTTAGTATTGCATACATGATATCTAAAGCTGTTCTTTTCTTCACGACAAACAGAGGTCCCATCGTAAATCCATATGGCTTCATAGCTCGTACCTGTTTCCTTCCTAATAAACTTTTAACCTCACCCTTCCAAAATGCAATACATTCTTGAGAATAAACTAGTGGAATTGAGGCATGATGACAAAGCGTCATTACAATACAATAAAATCACTCCTATCGTAAAGCAGTATAGCAACACAATTTGATACAACGCATAATGCAATTCCAACACCAGCTAAAGTTGGTAAAAATACTCTCATATTTTCATTGCTTATATTAGTAAAAAATAACATAGCATTGTGATTGTATCTCATTACTGTAAAGTTAAATGCTGACATTCGGTTTCGAGAACATTTTTGCACTTTCCAACCGAATGTTTTGCATTTTGGACAAATATATTCAAGCACTGTGAGAAAATACTTTGACAACAACAACACAACTTTTTCGGTACTATGTAGTCTGTTTTCCAATACTATTCCTTTGCTTAAAAGTAAATTTTGCTCAGCCAACTTTTGAAAAACATGACAACATGCAACTTGAAATATCAGAAAGTTTCCCAAAACGATTGATGCGGTATAGCCAAAACTTCCACAAAATATGGCCACAAACGACCTTTGATAGTTTTCGGGAATAATTGGTGTAAGAAAGTTGTTAAATATTTCAGTGTTTATTAGAAATGGAGATACGGCTGCAACAACTGGAAAGCAGAAAAACATGAAAATGAGTCCATATCCCATTAATTCTGTCACATCAGGCAGTCGATCTGTTGTCGGAAAACCAGTATTTTGAACTCCTTTTACTTGAAACAAGTTGTTTGAAAAATTGATTTGAGATTCATTCGCACTCATTATGAGGTCACTAAAACTAGTAATGTTACTACAAATATCACACAATTAAGTGAAATTTCTTGATTGTGGTTTTGTTCATTTTCGTTATTATTTGAAAATAAACCAAGGAATAGTTGAGAAGTGCTAATAAAGAAGCCTAATATTGCTGTTGCATTATACAGAGTCCAAATAGGCATTTTTATCATACGAGGTAATAGTTTTAATTTATGTTTTGGATTCACTACCAATGAGTCCGTTTTGGCGTCGTAGTACCAAGGCATGTCATACATGGCCTGGTGTACAATTTGAATATTAATCCAAGCTTCGGCAAACCCCATGGTTATCAGTTAGTACTAGTTCATTTACGGCTACTTGAAAGTATAAAACTATTTAGTTATTTTTTGTTATATTTAGTTATTTGTGAATAAAAATAGGCAACTTTCAATATCGTGAAGAAAAAACTACAGCTTTAAAAAATTTAATTTGGAATACGTATTTAAAAATTTATAAACTTAGTTAATTCTAAATCTTGTTAATTAATAACAAATATTAGTCAATATGCATTAACTCTTGTAATTGTATTTGAAGTTGTTCTTTATAAGTGTTTAAATTTGGCAGTAAATTATTGTGCTAACCAAAATAACGCTTTTCCCGGTTATATGAATTTATTTTCTTTAGTGAAAAAAGCATGTATTTATCATCTAATCGGGTAAAGCGTGTAAAAAAAATTTATCATCTAATTAGATAAAGCGTGCATAAAAAAAATTATCATCCGGTCAAATTTTTTACCTATTAGTGTTTGTTTCACACAAGTCAAAATTA
>JAQFXM010003629.1:0-19537 GCA_034693345.1 Entomobrya multifasciata
ATAATGATCGTACTAATAGTATTATCACTATAATCAAACAAGATGAAGTATCTTCATGTCTTCTGTCACAACCAAACATTTTTATTTTTGTGACCCAACAATGTAGGGACAGACGTATACCATTTTTTGATTTGGAATTGATACATATCTCCTATTTGTAGTCTAGCATTTTGTTTATGCACCCACGTGGATCTCTCTGCCTCATTTATATTCTTTGCACTGATTCTTGATCAGTGTCAATAAAATTTGTATTTTTTTCATTTTTTATGAGTTTAGGTTGAGAATCATTTGCAATTATATTGTGTGCATAATAAATGTGCTGTTTTTTGCAGTGTAGGCAAGAAAACGATAAAAATTAAGATAAAAAAATATTATTTTGGATCATCATCAAAACTTCCCTTTTTTAGCCTGCGCCTGCTGGAATTTCCAAAATATCGTTGAAAAGGAATCAAGCATGTTATATTCTCCTGAAACTGTCACTCACTCACACAAATCAATGAAAGCAAAGTATACAACTGAATTTATTTTCAAAAAATTAAACGATGAGTAAGCGGTATGACGGTGATGACGGCATTGCCAAAAACAATAAGAATTTTTGTTTATTACCCTTATGGCTTACCGGCATCATGACCAAATGATCATGAACCATCTATTAAATCTAGTAGGCAGCGACACAAGGCGGGTTCACCATTCAGGCAGTAATAATAGCAATCAAATCATGAGCATTAGTCATGCTTCCAAGCTAGATGTAAATCCAACAATAGAAACACGATAATTGATTTGATTCATATTATCTTTTATAAAGAAAGACAGCTTTTATTCCCCTCGTCGGTAGGACTTGGTTCAGTGATCCATCATTGCCAATGCCATTGTCACCCTGTTTCACCTTTTTGTTCTATTGACAAGCATAACAATTTCTAGCCTTTTGTTGTTGGTGGGCTAGTTAAATTGGTAATGAATTATCCGTTTGATAACTTTTCCATTGCTCATTATTTACTGAGTATTATAGGAATGGGAAATTCCGTGAAGGAAATTTTTAAAGTCGTTTCAGCCTCTTTTAGAATTCATGAGTAAACCTAGCACTAAAAATGTTGACCACATGTGGAGTTGTAAAGGTATGGAGTTAATAGTTCCATTTGCAATTAAAATCTCAATGAATTTTACAAGTGATATAATTTATCCTTTCCTTTTTTGATTCATTTTAAAACAATTAATAACTTTCGATTAGGCACATTTACTAAATAAGTAGATATAATAATACACATGTACACTAAATTTACTCATGTTATATGTTCTTTTACCTTTTCAATCAAATTGTCATCACCATCGTCGTATTATAGTATGTTTGACACATCATCATAAGATCTCTTTCATCGGCAGTTCACCGCGTGACATATGACCTTTGTTCATTTATTCATTCTCACTCAACGTACCCAAATAATGAGTTATTTCCCAACGTGATATGCATATTTTGTGCAAGTCAATACTTTGCCGGCTCTAATGAAATACTAATCATCCAAATGCTGAATGTAAATCTTGTGCACAGTCATAAAATGCAGTTTGATGCAAAAACAGGAGGAGTGCGACCTCGGCCCTTGATGAATCAATTTAAAAAAACAAATAGAAATATTGACATATGAAAAACAAGATCTATTTTCTTAGCAAAGTTAATAGTAGACGTATTGTCTTCTGAGTTTTTGAGAAACTGATTTGTTCAGTTTTTTGATTTTCCGACAGTAGAATATCAAAAAGTAACGCCAAGATGCAAAATGAAAAGCTCCACGGGTTACACATCCAAATGCGATTGTAATCGAATATTCACTTTTCTAACCGCTAGCATCACTAAAATCAAGCCATGAATTATGTATACCTTTTTTTATTGACTAGTGTTGGTTATTATGCATTTAAAAAAAGGCCGTAATTTTATCGATAAAACCTCAACTGACACCTCTGCTTTCGATACATGCATTGATTATGTAAACTTAGTCATTCACTAAAAGCAAGCACACTCAACATCACGATTTTTAGTGAAATTACAATAAATTTATTCTACTTTAATCATTTTTTTTATCTGAACAATAGTTACTAGTATTTTATGTGGGTCTTCATTGAATTGAGTGACAAAAGTTTTATTTTTAGCAGATCATGAATCATTTCTATTTATTCGTGAATACCTTTTATACCACTGCCGACTACTGTTACCGTATTACCCCTGCCGACTGATCAACCGATTTGCACAACCAAGTTGTAAATTATTCGGGTGATCATGGTGCATGTAAGGTCAACCCAAGACAATTGCACGAAAATTGCCACTTAATAATCACCTGTATTTATTTCATGCCTCATTATGTCGTTCACATGCATCTTTCAAGAAAACAAGACGTTTATTTGCTTCTTTACAGAAGCCAGCGTTAAATACAGTGTAAATTATGAAGGCATTATAGGGCGCGCCCATTAAAAACAGTACTAGGCTAGTATTCATAATGTAAAAGTAATTGTTGCCATAGTTATTTCTTCTTTTATACTTTGCTGCTATCAATTTTCGCATTATGATGCTTATTTTATCTCCATAAAATTTAAACATGTATTCTTTAAAACATCCTAGTTTGGTCCTAGTCTCAGCATACAAACGAAATGTCAAATAAATTGCACATTATTTAATTTTATTGGAAACCTTCATATAAACATCATCATCAATTAGTTTTTTTACTAGCTATTCTGCAAATCGTCATTGTCGTCTAGAGAACAAGACATGATCTTTATGAGACCAAAATCAACTAAATATTTGCTTGTGACACTGACAACGCTCAGAGACTCAGAAAAGACAAAAATCGTTTTAAAAAATTGTATGCACCAAGTGACACAGTAGGATGTACAACTTGTTGTGTCTATAAGAAAGATAAGTTTATTTTCAATATTTGCTTACTCACACAAGAATCATTCAAAAATCAATCTTTTACAGCTTTTATACAGTAGGAAATAAAAAGAGCCAAAGCACGTTTGATTACAACAATAAAAAAGAGGTCTTCAACACACAAACATGTGCAATAGATGATCTTGATCTTGTAAAACAGTCGAATTAGAGCTGCATCACTAAATTTCTTCATTTAACATGCTATTCTTAGTTTGTCTTTTAATTTGTATTCTGTTTACAACATGAATGAATAACACTGTAAACAATTTGTCCCACAAATTTTTAGATAGGAAGTAGGTACTACCACAACACAACAACTTTTATTGCTAGCATCGTAGGGACATAAAATGTGGGCAGGTCGTTTTTGTTCTTATTTTCCTTTTCATTGCACACATCATACATTTTAGCTCTTTTTTGAAGACTTGTGCCAAGTGTAACACAGACACATGTCCTCCTTGTTTCTAAACCGATTTATTTATTGACGATTATGAGTATGTACGGAAGTGATGGTTTTTATTACTTTTTGTGAGCAAAAGTAATAAATATGTTTTATTTTTTGCGAGTGAAAAATGCGAGCAAGAAGAGGCACCGCCATTGACAAATTATTACACACAAACAGTCCAGTGAGTGATATACCTCAGGTGTGGCCTGGAATATCCGGATTATTAGAGCCAAGTCAAGTGTATACCTTTTATGCAATTTTGCAAAGATTAGAATAACTCATCTCAGAAAAATGCCACATTCCATTCTGCAAAAAAACAGCGAGTCGAGTGCCATTCTAGAGCATTTTCCCTGCAAAAACCATATTTTTTCTGCTAAGCGTACACTACAAAGATATGTTTTAATAGATATAGCGTTCCAAAAGAAAAATTGTAAGTGTATTTTTTCACCGCTGCTGATATACAACTTAATTCATTTCATTTCGTTAACATGCTAAATGTTTTCATCAGTTCATAAGCAGAGATGAATCATGTTTTAATCAGTATAAGTTATTGCAACAATAACGATCAGGTTCGCTCACGATTCTATCACAGGTTTATATACGACATTGTAAAAATGAAATTGAGCAAAAGTCTATTTGTTTCTTGCATCCAAGATAAGACCAAAGGTAAATATTGTATGGTAATATTTGTAATACAATCGTTGCGGTAGGTATGGTATGCATGAATGTCTTGAGAATCTCCATGGTTCATGCTAAATCGCTCTCGCTTGTAAAACTGGTTGTTTTATGTTTCATACTTATCATAGTAATAATGGTTATTTGTGTGGCGTGGACCTGATTAAGTTAACATATTATCCATGTGTATATATCTATGTTTGAGAAGCGTAGACAAGACATTATTTTCTGATGTTGTGATGACTTCACTTTACCTTTTTTTTTAGATAACTTTACTTTAACAAGCAAAACAACGAAAAAGTTGAAAGTTTAGATGAACATAAAATATTTTTATGAGTCGTTTTCATTGATAGCCTTTTTTCGGAAGCTATCCGACCGACCCGACCATGGAGAAAATCATAGGCAAAGTTTCATGATACTGATCTGACTGGAATATTTATATCAAGCATGTAATAAAAAAATGCGACATCATTTTCATTCTTCTGGTCTCTATCGTTTCGGTCTTCCTTCATTCAGTTGGCTGGTATAAAATATTCTAATTACCGATTGTTCTCCAAGTACAACTTTTCTTAGCGTATTTCCCCTTTTTATGCTGGCGGTTGTTCTGGACTCTACAGAAAATTGCTGCTGGTATTGTTGACAGGTAAATCAACTTTGGCTACTATTTTCTAACAGTAGTAAAACATAGCACTGGTTTATTGCAAATTGCAAGACCGTGATATGGGTGTGGAGGTGGTCATGATTCATCTTCTAAAATCTTCCACCTTTTTTCCATAAATTTGAAAATATAGGAAAACATACATACATAAAATATTTATCTAAGCGTATCTTTTTCCAGTCACCCAGCTTAGTTTTTTTTCCATTCCATTAAAAGATTATACAATTTGGATCTTATAGAAAAGAGGTGATGGACAGTGTGTGAGAATACATGCTGGGTTGATTTTGCTACCGATGATGATGACAGTGGAAAAAAATGCTGTACAATATATTTGATAATGGATCCCTACAAGACACGCAACACTACAAGGTGTATGGCCTTTAAGTAATAATATGATGTGATGATGAACTCATGTGAACAATAATGCTCATCACAATGAGCACTTAAGAAAATATAAACTATGATGATGATGATATTATTTGTGCTGGGTATTCATTCAATATCATATTATTAGATCGCAGTTGGTAGCCAGGCCAGTAGTGCCCACATATTGCAACTGCCATCATGAAAAAAAGATTATTATGGAAATTTGTGGATGCGTAAGCAAAAAGGCTTGAAAAGAAGATGAGCTTGTTGAGAATTCTGACACTGGTACTCTACTACCGTTTTGCGTTAATAGTGACCACATCTCCTCTTATTATTCTTAATTTTTATTTTTGAGGGCTATCCAGTCTAGAAATTCAAGTTACAAACCTGCAGAAATATTTGTAAGAAAAAGATACTGGTAGATGCAGAGAGATGTGATGAGCATGGAAAGAAGGTCTCCTTTTTTATGAATTAACAAAGATGGGTTGTAGTTATACACATGTTGTATTTTTAGCTGGACTATGGTCACATAATGAGAAGGGAGATGAAGATGACTATTATTTTTATCCAACATCCAAAAAAAGTATAAAAAGTACGTGTGAAACGGCTTGACCACCACATAATGTTATCCAGAGAACGCTAATAGGAGAGCCCTGCGTGAAAAATAGTATTCCATTGCATTAAACAAGTAAACTCATCTTCTTTTGTTGGTATTTTACATATTCATAGGATTCATGTAGCTAGTAATGGAATTTGGTATTTAAAAAATGTACCACACGCAGTATAAAGGTACTTGACGAGAAGTTCGGTCATGTGAAATGACCACTGACTAAACTGAAAACTGTGGACATAAGAAAAGATTCCGATGGAAAAAGCATTTTAAAGCATTGAAAGAGAGGAAGGAAATCACTTTTTAAAGCTAGGAGATTTAACTAGGAAGTGGTACTTTTGTATAAAAAAATCCTTGTGTCATGATGACTAGCATTTTTAATTGTACTTTGAAAAGGGTGGATTAACCAAATATGGTTTGTGCTCTTTTGTGTGGATTGAAAGTGTACATTTATAAGAATAAAGTGTAATGCTCCAGTAGTGGGTTTCCCATTGTTCGCACATTTACTGGCTGCATAATATACAATGCCTTTGTATATAATTGAAAAATTGACGCTTTTTTTCTATTCCTGTTTAAAACGTGTGTGATTACTTTGCCCTGTTATCTCGAGTGTAAAATAATATTAGGGCTTTGTGAAGGGGACTGTGGTTTTGTCTCCAGCAGAGGATTAGTTTGTGTTTGATTATGGAAGTATTAAGACTGAGACAGTTTTGTATAGTGTTAATCATGGTATCTTAATTATGTTTAATTTTAGAATTTAAATGTTATAACTACAATGGACGGTTTTTACTTCATGGGTGTTTTAATGAAATCAAAATGTCTTTTGTATTCTTCCAGATTTTGTGGACAGCCTTGTCGTACGCTTTGGGGTTGGAAATTCATGGAGAAATCTTGCGAGGTTTGCCATGTATCAAGCGACTCAATCAACTTTATTGCCCATCTGCCGGAACCAATTATCCACTGTAAGAAATTCTTTCTCATATTACCATGTTGTCGTGGCTATATTATTTTCACGTGCTGCTTGTAACATTACTTTTGTTGTCTTGTCAATAGTGAAAAGATTGAAGGCTTCATTGACGAGAACAAAGCATTGATCCGAAGAATGTACGGAGATTTCATAATGAGCTCGGAAGCATACGTTGGACCACCAGGTAGCAACACACTACGACGCTCAACTCGAGACGTGTTTGAAGAAGAAGTCCCGGATTTATTTTTGCCCTCAAACACAAAGAATAAAAAGAATAAACGCGCTGCACATCACAATGATAAGCACAATCTTGGTATGCATACTGCACCGGATGATGATCATATAACTGTAACATTGCCACCTGGAAATGGAACATCTAAAGCTCACGTGAGAGCAACAAGACAGACAGTTAACAATCGGAATGGTGGACCAAGCCAACAGCCAAGGTCAAATCGGTAAGTAAAATCGGTATAACGTAATCGTTCGTATTAGTGTTGATATTGAATTTAATGTAAGCTAAATTTTTAATTAAGGGTCGATTCTTGCGAATCAACTGTGGAAATTGTGACCCCATACTGGGCAGCCAATAGTGGAGGCAAGGTAAGAGCCATTGTGAACACTCAGCATTTCGAGCAAGCAATTCATCAAGAAGTTTGCAGACACACGTCAACAAGAAGATGCAGTGGAGATTGTGGCTGCGAGCAGAAGTACAAATGGCACAGATTATTAGCTTATGACGCTGATAATGATTGCAGGGGTATTTTTATGGACTGGTTCCTCTTTCCATCGTGCTGTGTATGTAGATGCAATCCCAGTTCACAATCATAGGTCTTAATTGTGCTTTTTAATTTTTGTTTTATTTGCTTTGTTATCATAATATATGTTGTACTTGCTGTTGATAATGTGACTGTGTAGTTGTGTAGCATGTTCATTCTATTGTTAATTTTGATGAATTACCTAGGAATGGGTTTTCACTTTATTGAATTACTTATAATGTAATAATTAAATTTTAATTACTTGTATTATATAAAAACATAAATTTTTAATGTGGTTTAATTCTTAGTAATTTCAAAAACTGTTACACTATTAAAGATTGTTTGTAATGATTTATGACTTGAATGAGGGGTATGAAAATACTGAAATGTGTTAACAAAATGTTATACTAAATATTTGCATACTTGAATTTTTATAACGCTTATGTATATTGTACGTTGTCATGGTTACATTTATTTTTTGATAGTAGTAATATATTTAGGCTATAATGATTAATTATATGAGAGAGTTGGGGAAAGAAAAGGACATTTTTTCAAATTTATTATTTTTCTCTTTTTCTCGCAAGGTGATAAGCTTTCACAATTTTGTCTTTTCTAGTTTTACTTTTGATTTTTAATTTTCTTACTTTTCATCCCAACAAGCTTACAAAACTTTTTATACCCTTACTACTTCATGCTTCCTTCAGTAGAAGATTCTAAATTTAATCATATTCAATATATATATTCAATACTTATTGCACTACATGTAAATTTTATAAAGAGGAATGTAGTTACATTTTATTTTTACCTTTTGTAAATAAAGTATTTTTTGTTTGTAACAATATTTTTTAGCTATTTGGATTTTACCTTCAACATTGTATATTTTTTCCAAATTTAAAACGGGAGACCCTTGTGATCTCGCATTTCCCCAAATTTATTCCACATTGACTTCTCCTTCAGATAAATTTTCCGTACTACACCTTTCGGCATTAAATGATATACATAATCTTCAACATCTATATGCTTATGAACGAAACAACAGTGCCGATATTTCTTGATAGCATCTCGGTAAGTTCGTGGCATATACGGAATTGCAAATCGGAAGCACTCTAAACACCAACACATTGGTTTTCTCGCCCGATTATCTGTATCACAAAATTTAAAGCTGTACTAATTAACCTGTTTTCAGTTACCATACCATCTTTAGTTTAAAACACTGACCTCCATAGTAATCTCCATATAATAACTGATCACACAGCTTACATTTCTGGGCCCCTTTGAAGAAACACCTGACAAGAACGGGTCCATAGTCAGGTTTAACAAAGTCAACCACAGAAGTTTTACTGTAGGTCCCGGGCCTAAAACCAATGTAACATGTAATTAAGAAGGAAAAATTAAAATGTTATGATCAGCTAACTGAGTAACAAAGGAATTTCTCAAATCACCCCGGTCCAGGTTTGTTGACTGCTAATAGACTCCTCATGTTGGTTTTACTGCAGCCTGTTTTGTAGTCAGTCAAGTCTTTCAAAAGACTGAAGCTGTGGAAAAAAGTGGACAAGTTTTACCCAAATAAAAATGTCTTCCATTTGGAAAATCAGTTTATTTACAGAAGCAAAAGAAAGTATCAAATTTGATGAAATCGATCGTTCAAAATGATAGAATAACTTTTGATTACACTATAATTTTGTACCATCCATTTCTATCACGGATTCACTTCCCAAAAAGGCGTAACATCGAATAAGCATGGAAATTTATCATAAATTCTAAATTGGCTGTTAGAAACAACCTTCCATTTTATTAAAATTATCTATTTATTTTTTGTACATGAATGCATGGAAGTAAACGAAATGTCCAAGAATGTGCCAAAGATGCCAACGATGAAATATGTAGTGCTGTTTCATCGCGTGTTTAGTCATCATGTCGAACAGGCTATTATACTAATGGAGTTGATGCTACCTAGTAGTTTTTTCTCATACATAAAAGTTCAATCAGTACATACAGGTTGTTTTACACACACGCAAACAACAACTGATATTCTTGTAAATTATAAAAATCTTCATCATTTCTCCAGATAGCATGAAGACAAGACCAAGCTACAACTAATAGCCGTGTTGGAGGAAACTTTTCCAAGCTTCATTGAAATTCGTTGAGCTGAATACAATGTAAATATTTCTGTAGTCTTCAAAATTACAGTTTTGTTTTATATGTAGCTATAAAACAGTTCGTGGTTTTAAAGTGTTCATTAAATTTTTTCCGCAGAAACGGTAATTAGTACATCAAATTACACGCTGGAGAATATGTGGTGAAGTGGAAATCTTCTCTATCCTAACACTAGCTAATTGCATTAAATTCATATAAGGTACACTGAAGTCATACAAAACTCAGTGACGTGGTGAGATGAGTAGGTTCCCATTATGTATTTGACTGGATTGTTCACTGAGCATCTAATGTCACATCAAATAGCCCCTTCCTTTGGCCACACGCTGATTCTTCTAAATTTCCTAGCCATTTACCCCGTGAAATGCTAAAAAAGAGCTGTATACCAAGCATAAAATGTAAATATGATGGATTTAGTATGTAGTTTTAAACATAAAATGCGTAGCGGAATCGGTTTCATAACAGTAATAGTCAGAGTGAAATAAATTTAAAAACCATGCAAACTATATCATCAGGTAATAAATAACTTTAACATTTACTTTAAAAAAATACAAATGCATTTACAGCGTCAATTTTACATAAATATTCACTGCATGAAAATTGAACTAGATAAAGCTGTAAAAGAAGCCCTCTACAAATCCCGATGTATTTCTGATAAAAGACTGTTAAAAGTGTTGTCCAAATTTGAATTGACATTATTAAGCGTATAAAGGTCCAAAGAACTGACATCTGCTATAGTTGAAGTACAAGTACCACGGGAACCAATTCGGAATATTACGGGCATTCCTGTCATCTCTCCGTCATCGTCATCTCCCATTTTTGGATATACAGCCCCAGAACTAAAACAATACACACCTAGGCGATTGCTATACGCTTGGAGAACGTTATGAATAAGATGGATAACATCCTCATTTAACTCTGGTGCCAGAATCATGAATTCGTGGTCCTTGCGGGCAGTCTGAAATAAAATATTTGTAAAAATCAGCTCTCACAATTTATGTATTTGTGATCACTCAAGTAGCATAAAAAGAATAAAATTGAAATTTACGTACAAGTGGAGTAATTACTACAGCTTGCCCTTTCACCATTCCTAATCCCAGTGCAAAATGCACTTTTACAAAGTCTGACCAGTATGATCTTCGTAATCTTTGGTAATAATTTAGGGAAACTTGATGCCATAACTCAAACCTCCCCGCATATTGATATGGGTCAAGGATACCATGAGCATGTGGATGGATCTGACTTGTTCCAGCGTGTGGCAAGGAATCCCAAACTATACTAGGGAACCGCTGACGCTTATCAGTGTTGTGAGCCTTTTCAAACCATTCCTTACTGGTAAGAAGGAACATATCTTGGAGCACGTGCAGTGATAAATTTATTGGAGAATGTTGCTTTGGAAAAAATAGTCCATGAAACTTGGCAAGTTTAAAGGTATTGGAACAACTAGCGGAATGCTTGTTCTCGACTCTTCCAAATATGTCTGCTGCAGTGTGGTCTCTGTAGTCACAAAAATCGCATGAATGAAGACTGCTTTCACTAAGTTTATTTATGTAAGTTAACTGGTCCTCGGTTGGTTTGGAAGTTGGTCGCCTGTAACGTATTGGATTGAATGCTGTCTCCTCGCGGGTGTACTTGTTAGTTACTCTGTAAACTAACTGGGAAACAAAAGTAGCATGAAAAACTGAAACGTTGTAAGTATTGGTTTTTTCTCATTGTTGTCGCGACAAATTATTATGTGTGCTATTACCTGATTGTTAAGCTGTTTAAATAACGTCTCGTCATTATTCAGCCATCCTTTGACTTGAAGTTGAAATTTTTCGGGTAGAACAATTGGTGCATTTGTTTCTTCCATTTTAAGTATTCCATCGAAAATATTCCAGGTTGACTTGCATTCCGGATTATCCGATAATTTGAGCAAATTCAGTTTTTTGTAAATATCTGAAATTGACCTGGACAAGTCACCTGGTGCACCAGCGTAGCAGTTTCTCTTATGCCTTTCCTGTAAAAGTAATCAAATTTTAAAAAGACACGCTTTTATCATATCAGCATTCAGTTTCTTATGCAAACTAGGGTAAAAAATTTCAAATTTGAAACTTACGTAGACGTCTTTTAATTTTTCAGTCTCTACCAAATAGGACGCCTTCAGGCTCCCATCCGGTTCCAAATCAGCACTTCCATCGATTAGAGAAGTAGATGGAAACGGTATTTGCCAAGTTTCGCTCTGATGATATTCGTGCGATTTCAATCTTCCGAATTGTGAAATTAGCCATATCATGGTCAACAAGGCGAGTGCAGCAGAAGCTAAACGCAGTGGTCCAGTAAATCGTCCAGTGGCCATTCTTCCTGTAATTGATAGAGGTAGATGTAGGAAATTTGACACTATTAACGTTTGTCTCATGCGTCAGAGCTACGGATTTCTCAAGATTTTGGTTGCTTATCGGTAAATATTTTACAGTTAAATCATACTTAGAGACCATTTTAATTGTAAATGCAATCGTCTGGGAAACATGACAGTTACAGTGACAACGATACTGCTACGATAAGAACTAGATTACAAGTAAATTGCTGATGACATTTTTGAAATTTTTGGTTTGAAATTTTCTTCCTGGAAATTAAACTAAACTGAAACCTGCTTCCGGATATCCTAATATTTGTTGTACTTACTAAAGATGGTTATGACTTTGAATTAATTCTAACTCCTTAGGCAATTTTTGAAATAAACAAAAGCTTCATCTGTAAAATTATTATCATCTTTCTTTCAAACTTTTAATTCTATAATTTTTTAGACACTTAGACGGTTGTGTTTAAACTACCGTTATAATTTTATTCACGTAAATGCATACACATAATAGTACCTTTAGGTCGGTGCCAGCTGTGGTCAAACTTAAACATTTTATATTTTAATCTTTCTTTCTTTTTAAACGATAAATTTAGAAAAAGTTTTTTAGGCTAATACTGGACCACAAGATCACTGGCTACAGAAACACAAGTATGATAAATGATAATGTATCACTGATTTACAAATCATATTTTCTTTTGTGCTTCAAACAAACGATGAATCTTTAAGCATTTTTGTTGAAAAGAGAAATGACAGTTTTGAATTTTATAAGCACAATACAAGGACAGGTCATTGCATTGTAAAGACTGTATTCTTTTAGCTCATATATGATTCGCGACTGAAAAAGATTAACTCAATTTTTCTTCGTTGTGATTTTCAATTTGCGATAAAAAAGATTGCAATTTAGGAGAAAAATCGAGGAAAAAATACAGAAGATAAATATATTTAATAGACGTAGTAAGCAGAAAGTTTTATGATTTAAAATACTCTAAAAAGTTGAAAATGCAGTTTACAAACTTCAATAGATAAAAAATGACACTTATCGACGATAAGCTATTTGAAGAAACAAGTGACCATGCAAGCTCTCACGATGCCCCGACGCAAGTTACATTCAAACTATTGAAAGTCTCAAGCTAGTTTTTTGATGATTTTCCTAGGATCACCCAGCCATGAAATTACTGGTAATAATTTAAACAATACGTGATAAATTTTTGTTATAATTTGTCTAGCTTCTCCTGACAAATGGCGAAAATTGGATACTTCCAATTTTTAAAATTAATTGAATTAAAAATTTGTCGCCTGGAAGTTTCTTTTGGGGCTGAGAATCACTCCAAACAAACAGCATTTTAGAGGTCAAGAGCCATCGAGACACAGAATTTTCAACAGTTACTTGAGTGACAGTATAAAGACCAGAATACAACAACGTAGTACAAGCAGTTTTAAAATCATACTTATTCATGATTGATGAGCTCTCAATCTCAGTAAATTTCTAAGTTAATAAAATCGGAGAAAAATGATTGCACATCAAGTGTCAGCAAAAGGCCCTGATGTGTCGATGAACTTGAATGGTTCGGATTCAGATAGTTTGTCAAGAAGCGCCTCTGGCTTCTACTTCCCGGTAATTCTCTCAACTAAGTATGAACTCCGATTGACAAACCAAGCCAGCTGGCCGGCTTCCGGATAAAGGTCTTGTCCAGATTTGAAACGAGAATCAGGGCAGTTCCAGTAAAGTTGCAAAGCGGCACGGAAGAGAGGGTGATCAAATTGACGGACCAAGCCACTAAGCTTGCTTCCGGATAAAGCTTAGAAATGATATTAACGTTTGTCGTGTTTGCTTGTACTATTTTTCAGGACTCCACCAGCAAGAGGAACATCCGAGTTGTTGCCCTCCAACCGTCCAGTCCAAGAACCACTGACGGTCACATCATCACCCAATCAGCCGCTGACTGAACTTGCAATGTTAGCCATTCCGCTGCTAATGCCACAATAGGCCGTAAAAACGTTCCGAAATTACTGCCAATTATACCTCAAAGAAACAAGCGTAGTGGCCCCCATAGAGTTGCTCTAGCATGTCCTGGTACGTCAGGCACTGGTGTTGCCAACATAATGAAAAACTTAGGGGAAAATTAAGTACTTTTCCCAACCCAACCGATCATCACTAAATCGAAAACTGATCTCTCTCAGCCAAGTTAACAAGAAGGGTATCCCTCCATTACCGATTCCTGTGGTGAACAAGCCACCAGCTCCCCGGAAACAGAAGATTGTACCCAGAAACTCTTTCAAAACCAGCCCCTCCACCGAAAGCCAAGGGGAAGATGAAGGGAAGGAAGGATACACTGACGAGATTGAAGAACTACGTAGCCACCATGCATGCCGGGAACAGATTGTGAAATGCCAAAGTTGTCAGAAACTGTTCCAGTAAAGTCGCAAAGCGGCACGGAAAAGAGGGTAATGCGATTGACAAACCAAGCCAGTAAGCCAGCTTCCGGATAAAGGTCTTGTCCAGATTTTCAAAGGAGAATCAGGACAGTTCCAGTAAAGTCGTAAAGCAGCACGGAAGAGAGGGTATCTGATTGACGAACCAAGCCACTAAGCCAGCTTCCGGATAAAGGACTGGTCCGGATTTTGAAAGGAGAATCAGGACAGTTCCAGCAAAGTCGCAAAGCGGCACGGAAGAGAGGGTGTTCCAGTAAAGTCGCAAAGCGGCACGGAAGAGAGGGTGTTCCAGTAAAGTCGCAAAGCAGCACGGAAGAGAGGGTGATCTGATTGACGAACCAAGCCACCAAGCCAGCTTCCGGATAAAGGACTTCAAAGATTTGAAACGAGAATCAGGACAGTTCCAGTAAAGTCGCAAAGCGGCAGAGAAGAGAGGGTGTTCCAGTAAAGTCACAAAGCGGTACGGAAGAGAAAGTGATCGGATTGACGAACCAAGCCACCAAGTTTTAAAATCATACTTATTCATAATTGATGAACTTTCAATCTCACGATATTCCTAAGTTAATAAAATCGGAGAAAAATGATTGCACATCAAGTGTCAGCAAAAGGCCCTAATGTGTCGATGAACTTGAATGGTTGGGATTCAGATAGTTTGTCAAGAGGCGCCTCTGGCTTCTACTTCCCGGTAATTCTCTCAACTAAGTATGAACTCCGAAGCAGAGAGCTTCAATGGCGCATGTTATATAGTTTTGATAGGTGTAGCAAGAAAGCTGATCTGAAGGTTAATTAGGAATTAGGACTTCAGACCCAAAGCCTGCATAACGTAAATCTAGATCATTGGAAAGGGTACCAAAGGCCCTTCGTCGTGTGATGAGGAAGCTTCCTTGTAGCTCGAACTAAATGGATGAACTGGAGCTGGAGGGACGCAAATGGGGTCAATTCTTGAATTTCATTATGGGGTGCTATGGAGTCTAAAGAATACAGAGTTCGTAGTCGGGATCGTTGCGATGCAACATATGTACTGTGAAATGTAGGGATGTGATGTGGGACCATTTATGGGAAGTTCATTGGCCCGAGTTTCTACTGTAAATGAGTATGGATGCTGTTACTACGACAGATTTTGAAGCCGGAAGTTTGAGGTGGCTGATTGATTATCTAAGTCAGTACATTGGAGTAAGAGAGAATGATTTGAAGAATTTGATTTGATTTGCGGCATCACTGATGCCATTCCAAACTGGGGCTGAAAAAGTGGCAAAAATCTCGGTCGGGATATGTAGTTCAAAAACATTAAAAAACCAAACTTGAGAAATGTTCTTTATATTGACCTTCAGGCTTAAATCTAACTTGTAACGGGGTAACTTGAGACGTTTGCGTGGTCACTTGTTAGTTTATTTATGGCGTCCTCAAAAAGTTTCATTTTTCATCGATCAATTTTTCGAAATGCAAAGAAATGCTGAAATTATAAACGTTTGAAAATAAGAAATCCTTCCAACGATGGTATGGCATAAAAATCCTTCTTGTGGAAGTAGGAACGATTACGTTAGATTTATTCAAATTCAAACACGTTTTCAACACTTAGCACATTTAATAATTTAAGTTTCACTATGACTACAAAGTTTACGAGCTAAGTTGCAGGATATGTACTTAACATGATAAGTATTTGTAAATATTTAAATCGGGATATAGACCGAATTTTCTGTGGTAAGTTCAGTAAAGGTTTTGTCCAAGTCAGAATTGATATTATTAACCTGAAAAAAAAACAGATTGCAATTCATCGTCATGGTGATTGATTGTATGGAAACCCCATAATGATATGGCAAATTATAAACTACTGTAAGCCACGTACAGTGTAGAGCTCCAAAGAACTGACATCTGAAGCAATGGCAGAACATGTTCCACGGGATCCAATGCGCAATATCACAGGCATACCAGATAAATTGGTTGACTCCTCGCCTATTATTGGATAAACGCCGCCACCACTAAAGCAGTACACTTGTAACCTATTTAGGTACGTTTGAAGTACACCGTAAATCAGGCTGACAAAGTCCTCATTCAACTGTGGTGCCAGGATCATGTACTCGTTGTCCTTTCGAGCAGTCTAATTAGAAGAAAAACAATTTATTGTAACAATTTACTATAAATCATGAAATTTTAATTGTTGAGCTGTATACTTACCAGTGGAGTTATAACAACAGCTTGTCCTTTCACCATTCCTAATCCCAGGGCAAAGTGCAACTTTACGAAATCCGACCAGTACGACCTCCGTAACTTCTGGTAATACTGAAGGGAAACTTGATGCCATACTTCAAACGCACCCGCATACTGATTTGGATCAAGGATTCCATGAATGTGAGGATGAACTTGACTAGCCCCACCATGCGGTAAACAATCCCACATTAAACTAGGAAAGCGCTGACGCTTATCAGTGTTATGAGCCTTTTCAAACCATTCCTTGCTGGTACGGAGGAAAAGGTCTTGTAACATAATTAAGGATAAATTTAAAGGGGAATGTTGCTTTGGAAAGAAAAGACCATGGAACTTGGCAAGTTTAAAGGTATTGGAACAACTGGCAGAGTATTCGTTGTCAATCCTTCCAAATATGTCTTCTGCAGTGTGGTCTTCATAGTTACAAAAGTCACACGAAGAGCGTGTACTTTCAGTTAAGTTTCGGATATAAGCAAGAGGGTCCACACTTGGTTTGGAACTGGGTCGTTTGGAACGGATTGGGTTGAATACTGATTCTTCAAAAGTTCCTTTGTTGACCACTTTGTAAACTACCTGCAAAAATGAATTGTACATGTGATTAATACATTTAAACTGACATGACACAGATTAATTAACATGGCACTTGGCTAATTGTGTTTGATTGCTTGCGTTACCTGGTGGTTGACTTGTTCAAACAACTTTTGATTATTATTCAGCCATCCCTTCACTTCAACTTTAAATGGTTCAGGAAGGACAATTGGAGCATTTATTTCTTCCATTCTAAGCATACCATCAAAAATATCCCAGGTTGACCTGCATCCTGGAATGTTGGATCTTCTCAGCAATTGAAGCTTCTTATAAATGTCCGAAATTGATCTGGAAAGCTCACTTGATTCTTGACCTGCGTAACAGTTTTTCTGATGCCATACCTTATAGAAAAAAAACAAAATAAGTTATTATGATATACTGCAAATTTGCACATAAATTTATCCGTCAAATTTTCCAAGATTGTAAACTTACGTATTCATTCTCTAGATTTTCAACCTTTATCTCCGACGCTTTCAAAGTTCCATCCGGTTTTAGCTGCGAATTTCCATTAGCTATTGTAAAAGGCACTTGCGAAATAATCTCATCCTTTTGATAATCCAAAGTTTCCATATGCGATAACAACCATATAATTATTAAAAAAGCGGTTAGCAATATAGCTAAAAACGTAATTCTTTGTGACCCCCTCAAGCGCCCCGCAAACATGTTTGCTTTCAAAGCCCCTCCTGGTCCCGAAGATGACGTGCGGGTTACTACTGAGGAACTAATGCGCACAGCATTTAAATCCAGTTCCCCAGAATCGTTGTCTCCGCCGTCGTCACCGTCGTGTTCGCCAAGGGCAAGGAGTGAATAGTTCACAGAATCATGACTATTAGTAGCCATTGTTTCAGAACACAATTTCTCAAGTTTCTGGTAGCAATTGCATTGTCGTGGAACCGATTTCGCATAGTTTTAGTTAGATATGTGCACTGTCTCTTTGTCGCAATGCAATTACTGTGTAGACAACAAATCACAGATTTATGGTTACCCAGAATGTACACATGCCAAATCCAGATAAGCGCTGTTTAAACGCAGTTAGCCATATGAGTAAAATCATAAAATTGTGATTCTACTCATTTTAATCTCTAATGAGTCATTTGTTGATGCACAAGGCACGTTCACACATGAAAAATGTCAATACACACGATCTGTTTGGTAAAAAAAACCGACTTGTTTGTGTTGAAGCAACCTGAAGCTCAGCTGAAGCTGTAGAATGTAGAAAAAGTCTGATGAACTGAACAACAAGCTGTATTTTTTGCCTTGCCCGTAAATTGCGTGGGTGGTGTAGGTGAATATTAAGTGACATCCATCCCAACAACCAGGGAATATCTCACGTTGCCCTTTTCAAGTTGCAGATTTCTGTCCCATGCATAGCCATCATGAACGTTTTCAATTTAGTTGATTTTTATGGATATGCAACATGTAGCTATGTCATTGACCATTGATATTTAATATGCATTGCAATTTAATGATATTTTCTGTTTGAAAATGAAAATTAATTGTGTTTAAAGGATTATTGTACAAGATTTATTTCATGATCGATTTATCCGTCAACGTAACATGAACAAGAAAAAATAGTAACTACAACTAGTAATTGTCGTGATTTAGAAAGTCTTTATAAAAATATGAACAAAACATGATGTTAGCATGGAAACATTTTTAACGACCTCTACCCCTAAAGCCCCCACCACCACCTCCGCGACCACCCCCTCCAAATCCTCCACGTCCACCACCACCGCCTCTACCTCCGCCAAATCCACCTCGGCCCCCACCCCCTCCTCTACCTCCTCCGAATCCACCTCTACCACCACCCCCTCTTCCTCCTCCGAATCCACCTCTTCCACCTCGTAAAAGCGAAAACAAAATATGCATGTTAGACTTTATTTCTCCAACTATTCATGGATCAACCAAGTATCATTTTATAATAATCTGCATAATAAAAAATTTGCACAAACCTCCACGTCCACCACCTCTTCCCCCACGTCCCCTTCCACCTCCCCTTTGGTCTCCTCCTGGCAAAAATCTTGCAATAGGGAGCGTCTTATGTGGATCAATGTACAGTTCATCCTTTTCTTTAAACGACGATGCCTTCATGCCATCCCCCAATTGAATGGAAACAGAATAATCCTTCAGCGTCCCAAATATCTCATCGATTTTCCCTATCTGCTGCTTATTTTGAAGAAATATGGGGGCATTAAAGTATGGAACGTCTGCAATGGTCACCTTACAAACAATCTGATCCTGGCAAGGATGCGTGACATGTCCTAAAGGTATCACTGTTTCTGGTGGTCCAAAGTCTTGACTCCTGCCACCAAAACCACCTCCTCGACCCCCACCACGGCCACCACCCCCACGTCCAAATCCACCACCACCTGTAATCCATTAACAAAAATTAACTTAAGTTAATATGTTCCATGCTTTTAACTTTAATA
>JAQFXM010003630.1:0-19533 GCA_034693345.1 Entomobrya multifasciata
CCAAAGAAACAGTTTCCATATGTGTTCACTGAACCAATACGTGAACTCCAAGTACTTGGAATGTTATGACAGCTGTTGGGATCAACGTTGATATCAAGTGCAGGACCTAATCAAATTTACAATATATTGCATACACTTCCAAAGCGACACACAATTGCTTGGAAACCTACCTTCTAAGTTGTGATTTTCGTAAAATGTCAACTGTGAACTTCTTAAAAGTTGGAAAAGATTGAACAAAACGAAAATTAGAAAAATCCGGTAATTTAAACTTATCATTTTTGTCGTTGAGTGCTCAGTCTGAACAAATATATTAGATGTAACCGTAGCAAAAATTTATTAAGCATGTCAAAAATTATTTTTACAATCATGGCTTATGTTTACTGAAATTATTCTGTGCTTTTTATGTTAATTAATAAAACCTGCTTCAAAACAGTTTTTACTTTTACGAGCATATCGCCTTTTCACTATTTAGTGATGGCTCATATTGATTTTTTAAACTGCCACTTATGCAAGTAAAGTTGCAGTAGTAGCGACTTGACTAAACATGCTGCTAAGATAATTAAATTTTTGTATTTACGACCAACTGGTTTGAATGACTGCATAGCTGAATTATAAAAAACTAATTGGTAACATTAAATCGGTTCATAATAGAACAATCACGTCGTTAAAGTTTTTGTCGTAATTTTAGTACAACTACTTAACCGAGCTAGACCAATAACAACTACAATTGACATTGCACAAAAATACGTACTGTGCAATCCATTTTGTTTTACGTAGTAATAACAAATAACTAACTATCTCATAATTACGTTTGTGATCTCACGAATGTAATAAACAGGTGCATCGTTGGATAATAATATCAATTAAAGCTATCTTTAATGCATCTGAAATAGCGCCTTTGGTACACATCAGCAATAAAACTTTTAAAATTAATATATGAAAGCCAATTATATCATAAAAACTCATTGTTTTATAGAAAATATTACGTTTGGTTTTGATGCAAATATTTTGTTTGAGACTTCTTTATCTTTATGTTTTTTGCTGGGCAAGTTCCTTAACCATTCTCCGCGCATTTTCCCTAGGTGTATATATTATTTTACATTTGAATACACTGGGCATCAGTTCGTCATGGCTTCTGACAAACCTTGTTTTCATATCATCTGAATGATTCTTTGTTTTGTTTCATTCCAGAGATTTGCGCGTCGAAATGTTTCAGGCAAGATAAATTCTAGTTGGTAGAATGCTTTTCAAATCAAACCAACGATTCCAGAAACCAAATTTGTATAATATTTTCAACTGCAACGATAAATCTTGAAGTAGTACTTTCCCTATACAACAGTAAACAAAAGATAATCCACTGATTCAACCTGAAAAACTGTTTTTCACTCTTAATTACCAAAAGTTGTAGATATTAAGAGAATATATATTGGTACAGAAACCAATTTTAGGGCCTTAACCGCTAAATCAAGAGGAGTTGACTTATTTTAAAGTATAAAGAATACACACAAACATTTAACACATTTACATCATGAAGCTACCTTGGGTAACAAGTTTTTCTGGACTTATTGTAATTTTCGTATTTTTAAGCTCGTATGGTAAAATCGACAGGATGTTTTAAAGTGGTTGGGATTTAATATTGTTTAAATCGGACAAAAAATCTTATCAAAGCAGAATTATTTATGCTCTTAAACTTTATATTACATCTGAATGTACTAAATTACATTATTTGCGCATGCGTTTTTTGTTTACATGTGTAATCTGATACATTGTCCTTGAAAAACACTGATGCTTTCCAGTTCGATGAAATAGACAGGACTCTTAATACTTTTGATGCCAATATACCTATTCTTTTTAGTGTTTGAATAATAAAACGACAAACCTTCTTACGACATTCAAAGATAAAACAGATGTGAGCTCCACATAAGCCTATCAAAAGAAGTACAAAAAATATGAATATGTTACCTTGCATGTTTGGTCTAACCATTCTATCCGTGGCCGAGTATGTTGACTCAAAATGATAAGTTCCATTAAAATATTTTGGCCACCAATTCCAAATACCAGAAGCTAAAATGTAATTCACACGCTTAAACACATTTCGATGAATTTTGCCTCTCTATACAAACCCGTGATTGTCTTGAAAATAAGAATTTTTACCGACATGAACACTGTTTAAAGTATCCTTCCTCAGTCGCTGAGTAAACTGGTACGTTAAATGTTGAGGAAGTATAGCCGCCGTTTTATTGCATAACCGTATTTTTTCGTACAATTGTTCTAAGGCTTCAGCATAGAACTCTTTTCTGACTTGATCGAATTCAAGATAGGCGTTCAAAGAAAACCTTTCAGAACCTTTTTCTTTTTGTGCAGAGTACTGAATTGTTTTCTGTAGTAATTCAACCAAACCTGGTTGAAGTCTTGTGAGGTTCGCAATCCAGTTCTGCTCAGTCTGAAAATGACTGCCATTTCTCAAATATATCTCGGACTGTAATACAATGTTGTAAAAGCCATCCAGCATATTGTAAATCAAATGCGGGTAATAGTGTATATTATCAAAGAACTGTGTAAGAGGATAATCCGTTCTGTACACCCATCCTGCAATCCCTAATTGTGTAAAAATGACTACTTTGTCTTCTTCTAGCTCTGAGAGGTATACGTAGCCAATGGGCTTTCTTGGTAGCATCATATTATATATATTAATATTTTTGTAAGCGTTACTCAAAACCACACCTGTAAGTAAAGGCAATACAACTAATGGCTTTGTTCTGGTCCTGTTCAGAAGTTTGTCCGGAAATGGATTGCCCTGTTCAAGATAAAGCTTAACTAAGTACAAAAAATTATACGTTGAAAATCCACTTTGGCTTTTCACATTTGCAGAAGTATTTGACAATGTTACTACAATAGAAGTAATGGCGACAAAACTTGTTATCCAAGTACACTTGTCGAATGCTGCTAAAAGCTCTAAAAATGTATACGACTGCTTTCCACGATTATTACCACAACTTACAAACCTCATTTGTCGTAAACTATCTTGTATATTCAATTGATAAATGAGTAAGTCTTTAGAACTCAAAGTTTCCAATACCATTTCTCTTTCTGGATAAAAATTAGTGTAGACCTGTAAACGTTTTCCATTCTGACATGGGTAATTTTCAGCTGAGTGAAAGGAGTAATTTCTAAAAATGCTTAGCCAAATATTCGCAATGCCACGATGAAAACGATTGATTTGTTGTGTAACTAGTTTTTCCTCGGATTGTCTGCCATGCATTTCATATGTTTTTGTGCATGATTTAAGCTGCGAAATCACATCATTGAAAACGCCACTGTTGATCTATAAGAATTTTTTAAATGGTAAAGATTAAAATTGGACGTACAAATATAGTTCATATCGATTGAAAGAAACTTACGTAACTAATGTAGTTTATATTTTTTTCAGGTCTACTTAATTGCCAGGCAGTCAGACCTTCTATTCGAGGTGCTTTGGCGAGGTCCTTGATAACGTATGCTCCGACTTTGACCACTGTCGATTTTGCGTCTAATATTTTAAAACGCGAGGTGAATATGTTTTCAACGATTTCAGCATTCCATTGGTTATATGAAATTTTGGAATATACTAGGAGCTCTGCGTGTTGAAACTCTGGATTATATTCACCTAACGATTTTCCTCGAGAAATATGAATCGCCCAATTAATGTAATCTTCACGTTTATATTTCAAATTGACGCCAATCAAAGCTATGAAGAAAGGTCTTTGGGAACTAGACCAAGTTGAAGATTTGCTAAACTTAAACGACTTTGGAAAATTTGTGGCAGTAAGTAAAAACTTGCTTGGTGAAAGATGAATGTCAAATTGACAATTCCAAGACTTAGTTTGGGTTGCAAATATTTCATGCTTTATAAGCACACAAAAGTCTTCAGTGTAAGTTTTCCAATGTGTTATTTCGCTGGGATTTATGTCAGTAAGAAATTTTGATAACTTACACGCAAACAAATCATTGGTTTTGTTTAATTTAACTGTATTTCTGTTGTAGATTTCTTGTGGAATCCAAATAAACTCGTATGGAATTCTTTTAAATGATGGCCCTTTTCTCTTGAGAACTGCAAGGAGTGGTAATCTTATTACAATTGGAAACTTCGGACGAACTATGTTCATTTTATTGTAATTATTTACAATATGCAAACATTTTAGGGATTTGTTTTGTTTAAGAAACCAATTGAGATGCAACAGCTGATGAGCGTTTAAGTTCCGTTTTTTTTGAATCCACATTTGTTTAGCTTGCTTTACCTTCAATTCATGTTGTTGCATTATTTTGTCAGCTGGTATATTTTTTAATATTTCTAAGGAATGTATGCTAAAGGTGTTTTCACTTATGTGTTGAAGTGACTCAACTAAACGGTTACAGCTGAACATCAAACAGATTATGCTTCGAAACTTTAACAACACTAGCATTTTTGATGTTATTTGAGATTTGTGAAATACTGAAAGATGGTGGGTACAAACCAAAATGTTGCTTAGTTTGAGATATTTTACAGTAAAGCTTATGTTTCTGTATCCCAGATGTACAAATAATACAATGTGGAATATTATGCGAGTATAAATTTGGCTATCATTTAATTATTTAACATCATTCGCAATTGTTAGCATAACCAACTTTATGAACTACTAATATTATAGTTTTTCTCTTTAATTAGAATAGATAACAAGGATTTCTTTAGCTAACAAAAACCCAATTTCGTTTACGAAATGTGAAAACGCCCCTATGTGTTTAAATTATTAGATAATCGAGATTAAACTAGACTGTTCTAAATTAATTGCTAGTCGTCTTTTTTTGCAAGAGAAAAGTTGTTTGAAAGTTTCTATTAGAAACTTACACTGTTTTAAATGCCGTAGTTTTAGTGTTTCTAATAGAAATTATGTCAATAATATGTAAATCAATCTGTGAAACATCTTGTAAAAATTGTTCGATTAACAGAATTTGTTGACCACAGGGAATTATTTATGGTTTAAAGGTTTTGTTATGGTTTTTGAACATTCTTGCTGAACTGATTCTGAACATTTCCAGCGGGAAAATAATTAGCTACAATTACCCACCATCGTCTTTGGGTACTCCAAGCTACTCCAATCCCAACAAATTTTGTGTTTTTCCAAACCAGAGCAGTGAAATGTCCTGTGTTGCTACTAAATCCAGGACGCTTATAACTGTAGTATTTTTCTTCGGAATACCAATTTTTAACAGCTTCTTTCACCGCATCATTTTTATTCTTTGCTTTTGATGTCCAAGAAAGATTTTCTCCGTAGCCTTGTCTGGAATTTTGTGAGTGTACAAACACATTTGATTGAGCCAAGTAGTCTGCATAGTTTTGAGCGATGCGATTGATCTGCATAATTCAACATAACTTTATACGAAGTGATAAACAGATATCTTCTAATAATGTTATTTTTCACAGAAAATTTTACCTTTGGGTCATCGCCTCTAAGGAAAGGTGAATTGTGGCGTGATCGATACTTATTATGTTCGTTAGCGGCAGTTTTCCACAGTTCTATTCTGTTTAGGTCTTTGCTACCATACACATTAGTAGAACATAGACTAACTGATTTTATGTCTATTGGGCCGTTACTTGTTTGCATTCCCCAATTACTCGGTGCTCCTGAAAAAAGCTGTTTGGTATTTCCGGCACAATTTTGCTGTACCCAACCTAAGACACATACTCCTTGTGTATTTACAGAACCAATTCGTGAACTCCAAGTATCCTGAATATTAAGACAGTTTCCTTGATCCACATTGAGACTTGTAGAAGGACCTGGAAGGATGTCAAATGTTATGCATAATCTTTAAATGATGAAAATTCATCGCAATTTTATTTTACCTTGAAAGTTTGGCTTCTCGAAAAGTGTAACCAAGGAGGTTGTTGAAATCTTAAACAGGTATAACAAAAGAGAAATCGAAAAAATCTGAGATATTATAGTTGCCATTTTAAGGTTTTAGATTAAGTTTTGCGTAGCAATATTGAATAACTAAACTCCTTCAACGGCAGCAAAATCTTACTAAGCAAGTTAAAAGCTTGCTTAAATATCCGTGCTTAGTATCTGATTTATGTATAATTCACCAAGGTTAAGTTTTAGGGCTTCGAAACAGTTTTTATGATTAGATGTTTTTCACCATTTGGTGTGTTCAATAATTATTATCATGATTCTATTACTATACTATAGTTAATTTAAAACATATTTACTGTTGTAATATTACAATCATTTCGTATTAAAAGTTGTGATTGTCGGAAAAACCTGGTTTTTGTTTAATATTTACATGTGCCATAAATTCGTTTTGGTATTTTTATTACCCCATGAGAATTTCTACTAGACCGACAAACCATTTATTACACTGTTTAGCTTCCTGTCAAGGTTGACGAATTATATAATCAATTGTTTCCATCATTTTGCCGGTTACTAGACATAACATAACCATAAACCCATTAGATAAATAAAAGTATGTTGTTAAATCCACAAATGAACAGATGAATCGTTATATAAATCTAAAAAATGAAATTTGGCTCATGATACTCTAGAACTTATTCGAAAGAGCATATGTAATATTTGTGGTGTTTTAGTAATTAAATATTTTAATGGTATCCTATTTCTAATGCGAAATATTTTTGTTCCAAACTACAAGATCACGCAAATAAACATGCAGATTTCTACAATAAATTGTGAAAATACATTTTAGTTCTTATGTGTTTTGGAAAGCTTAAAACATTTATTTATAAAGTCCGTCAAGCTGTAAAAACTGTTTCGCATTTGTGGGCATTGATTGTCATGTCAAACTGCCTGGCAACCTTTATCGTCAACGTTGAAGTAAAAGGATCCTTTAATGGTATTACACTTTTGTGGTACAGGTTGAGGCTTACAATTATCTGCAAAAATTTGTTATAATAAACAAATATACATACAATACTTCATTTTTTAAAAACATAATAGGAATGCCTATAGATTAGAATATTAGAAGACAGTGCATTCAAATTTGTACCTGGTAAGATTTAGAATAATTTATTGGAAACATACATTACCATATTAAGTCAACCAGTAGCTTCGTCGTCTGTATTGATTGAATATTGATAGTATTTAGAAGTGGTTCCAATAATGCTTTGACTCATTATTTTGTTAAGTATATGTAAAACTCCAATAACTACTTCGTATTTAAAATGAAATAATAGTTAAAATGTGAAAGCAACTCATATAAGCTTGACTAAAATTGTAATTACTTTTTATAGAACATGTAATCACGATCTCATAAGTAAAATCTAAAGTATCTAAAATTCTAAACGGGCTATACTTTTAATTAAATTCCAAACAAGAGTCTAAGTTCAATGCTATTTGAAAGTAGAACGTATGCTAAGTCAATTAGTCCAAGGTAGAGTGGACCTAGCTAAAATATCATAATCCACCTGATAAAATATCTTGCAAACTAACATTGTATTTCAAGTTGTATAACTTAAGTTCTTTTTTACAATATTTGATTCCGTCTGCGAAATTCGCTTTTCTTCAAAAAACTTAACATGAATTATTTCATATTAGTTCGTAGATTTATTTTTTTCTGTTCACTTGTAATAGTCACACACTTGTGCACAACGAGTGCCTTAAGTTTTCCACATTTTGTTCAGGAAAACTTTGACGATCAAATAACTTAATTTAATTAATTTTTTAATTTTAATTTTTCTGGCTGTTTAATTAGAGCCATTAATTTTCTTGGATATGATATGGACTACAGAATTCTATTGCAACCGATTGTGCTTTTGCGCTACACATCTTTCGCTGCATACGAAGTAAACCCTTATGAAGACCTTGACAAAAAGAGAAAATTAAAAAATAGTTCCACCTTGCTTAGTTCTCAATCAAGCACTAAGTACTTAAACCAATTTTTTCGGCCAGATATCATGTTGGCAAATAAAAACACAAATTGTGAAGCAAATATATATTTGAACCCAGAGGGCAAAAACAAAAATCCATCTCAATACGTTGAAACAGGCAATTGGGGATTTGTGATGAAAGATATATTTTGGCTTGAAAAATATAGGGGTCATGTATGGAGAGAAGATTTCATGAACACCAGACCAAAATATTCCGTACTAGTTTGCACTAAAGAACGCCCAACGTCAGTGTGCTACCATAAAGGAGTCTACGACAGGGGCGTCGGGGTCAAAGGCTACGGCGATCAAAGCTACCAAAAAAGTATACGAGCGACCAAGTCTACTGCGACGCGTGATACTAAAGTACGACATGTAATACTTGAAACGACGAATGATACTTCTCGTGAAACCTCATACGACAAAGTATACTTGCGATGAAAGTATTACATGACAATTTGTGTTTAAGCATAATAACATTTAATTCATGACACGATGATAATCAGCCTAACTTAGATGTGCATGCTGAAAATTAATAATGGTTTTTGTCAAAAAATAACAAAGTTTTTCTAATTTACCTTGAAAAATTATGGGATGGGGAAAATGTTGTCGAGGGCAAAAGAATTTTATTTTTCCAGTCGCTCAAAGGCATTGCATTTGAAGATTTGAATATTTAGTTTCATTGCAAAATGCCATCGTATTTCATGAAGTGATCTCAAATCCCAAAAAAAATCACAAAAACTAGTCTCTTCACAACATTGCCAAATTGTCCAACGTAATTTACCAGACACACTTACACTTGATCTCTTTGTTTTTGCCCATTTGTTTGGATTAATTAGGGAAAGGTTTAAACAAGAAACATGCTTGCTAGCCTACAAAGGCTATTAACTCTAATTCAATATTATGCAATTGTAAGGGCGAATACCGCGCGGGGGAAAATGTCCACTTAATTTTTTTCAGTTTCTCTGCTTGTATTTTAAAAGTGAAAGGGCTGAGTAAAAAATGATATAGTGAACGGGATAGCATGACAAGTTGGCTTCTACCTCTCATTTAAACTTTTATAAAATCTGTTCAGTTTTACTATCTGAATCCATCAACATTTATGCAGTGCGGTCGAAAAAATACGTTTTTAAACGCGTACGCATTTAAAAACATTTTTGGTGCATTGAGGTGCATTAAAACTACGAGAGCGAGATTTTTATGCAACTTGATGCACCCAAGATATTGGAGTGGAGTGATTATGGTTGTTGTCGTCATGTAGAAAAAGAAGTCCTTCGAATTAATTTGGAATCCCTCTTAATGCAAATTTGTTAATTAAGCAGTCAATTTATTTGTTCCCCAAAAAGTAACCCTTTTTTCCTTTATTTTTTGAAAATAGGTTGCTAGTGTCATTCTACCAGCCCACCCCAGAATTCGACGGTCACGACAAATCCCTCGTTGACATTCTCGAGTTACCCGAGAAAAACCGACCACCCATCATCCGGGAGATTTTGCAAGCCATGGAAACAATTCCGGATAAATGGCCGTTCATATTCCTGCAGCCACCTCACCTTGTCCCCAAGAAGGCTTACGATTTCAAGGTGATTTCCACTGGGGGAGATGATGATCCCTGGGATTCTGTCATGGTCCTCTGCACCGACAAAGATGATGCCAAGGCGGACAGTGACCTCACCTGGTTTTATGAGTATGGCGGATGTGATGAAGAAGCGAGGGATGAGTTTATGCAAAGTGATGATGTGACGGGAAAGTGGGTTACCGCCAAAGCTATTGCTTCAGCCACCGGCGGGGATAAACTAGAGGAAGGGGAGATTCCTCTAACTGAGGAGAAGGCTGGCTGGCTTCGTGCCCAAATTGTGGAGGAGGACGGGGAAAATGGGAAAGTGAAGATTTTATGTGTGGACTTTGGATTTAATGCGTGGGTGGAAAAGAAGGATGTTCTTCCCCTTCACAGCTACTTTGTTAAGGATCCCATTAAAGTTCTCCAGATGCAGAAGAAGAAGATGGAGAATGAAAATTTATTCAATTAAAAAATTGATACCGGTGAGAAAAGAAATTGTTAAAAAGTTGTCATAATTTTTAATAAACTATTAAGTACAATTATGATAAACTACTTCAATATGTAATTATGAATTTTAGTTATTTGGCTTTACAATCATGGCTTTTCTTGTTATTTGTGAAAAACATTATTTTGAAATAATTTAATAAAATGAAATATTAAAAATTTTCGTTTTTAAACTCCAGAATTTCAGTGCGTTGCATTTCATTGTTTCTTGAACAAATCTTGTAAATGAGCTCAAATCCATAATTTCCCATCATTTTATTACTTTGTTAGAAAAATCCAATTTTCTTGCATTTTCTTTTGTATTTTTTTGGTACACACATAAAATTGCATCGTCAACCCGCAACATACTTATAATTTTGTCACGATTTTTGTCGTTATCTTGATGCACATTTAATTGACCAAAAAATACTCATCAAAACAGGAACTTTAATTGAAACTTAATTGGACACATTAGTACTAATTTATGGTCAAAATAGCGGATTTCAATTTTAGGATTTACAATTTTTGGGGCAATGCAGCACAGGTGAATTGTGTAAAGCAACGTGCACGTATTATGTTCTGTCGTTTCTTTTTCAACATTGCTTACACATTCATCTTTTATCATGACTTTAATTGCAAATTAAAATAATTCGGATCCGAAAAGTCAGTGCATCACGAGCAATCATTGCAAATTATAAAGAAAAGCGATAAACAAATGTATTTTATAGTAAAGCCAAAGCACGTATTATAACCAGAGTGACACGCTCTAAGGTAAATGTCAAAGGTTGGTTTCATAGTTACCAAATAACAAAACCTACTCCAGCACCCGCATTGATATTTATATCAGAATATTTTAAAATGCTGTACAATTCAGCCAACCTTTGACACCTTCTTTATGGTTGTCATCAGAACCTGTCACTCTGATTATAACGAATATGATGCTGATAATGTCCATCATAAATTACGTATCATTCACTTGCATCTCTCTTTCCATGCACCACCCTTTCACATCTTTTCCAAAATACAAAATACTCCACCAAACATGCATGCATAACAAGTAATTAGTAATTAATTACAATCTTGTCATATTACAAAATCTCCGAATTTTCAGATTTTTTTGTCTCTCCAACGAAAGGGGAATCTCAATGTAGAATTAATAGTTCTAATTACGAGCTATCAAGTGGTAAATTAATTGGAGATATTTAAAGCACTACATGGCCATTGAGTTGGGTTGACTGATGATGATGTAATTTATGCAGTGCTTGGTGCTGGCTCATCGTCAGTTAATGATACGCAGAGAAGATCCAGTGCCAGTGCAGTGCATCAAGCCAGTAGTTGACTGCTTCTTTACTCGCTCCTTTTCGCGCGCTTTGCTTTTTTTGAATTTTGATTTGCTGGAAATCTCTTTTCATTTTTTGGGATGCTGATTATGTTTCTTCAGTTAGCAAAACTGTATTGTCAGTGGTGTGAAGAAGCTGGATTTGCTAGTTCATCCACTCGACTTTCACTCGATGTACATATGTACGTATCATCCATTTGCTTCTTTCTTGCCAAGCTCCACCCTTATACATTCTTTTCCTAAATACTCCACCAAACATGCATGCATAATTAGTAATTACTTTTTTGCATGTCACATCTCGTCATATTAAATTTCCGAATTATCAGATTTTTTCGTCTCTTTGATTGAAAGCGCCATCTCAAATGTAGAGCTAATAGTAGTCTCAGTTAATTAATAATTCTAATGGTGGTTCTAATAATGGTGGTAAATGAGTGGTTTGGTCTGAAGCTTTTGTCGCCTTTTCCCGTCAAGTGAATCCATTCATAGAAAATTCATAAGTTCCTTTGAAGAAAAAGGCCTTTAGTCTTGCAGAGTAAATCATAAGCATGCCATTATCATCAACGGAAAACCAGCGTCTCTCAAACTTTGCCCTTTTTGCAAGGACATTATCTCCACTACTCATACACTCCGGTTTTGTAATATGCGCAAGCTGTACACTGAACGTGTAGATGTGAACAGCTTTTCTTCATCTTTTCCATATAATAATAAAAAGAAACAGGGAAAGTCTCATTGCATAATATATTTACTAGAGTTGTCAGTTCTTTTCTGTCGTCATCCCGATAATAATCATTATCCATCCTTGTATGCAGTTCGTACTACACAAACTGCTACTCATACACTCGTACTACACATGACACACAGTCAATTATTTTTCACATTCATTAAAATAGTTCTTGTGAGGCATGCATGGTCGTACGCAGCCAACCCATTGAAACTATTTGCTAGGCACCCGTGTACCGGAGTGGTGACCTTTTGGTGTGTGTCGGTGGTTGGTGCAGTAATAATAATAATAATCGTAATCATAATAATAAGTGATTCATCTTAGCAAGGCGACAGAAGAAAGGGAAGGGTTAACAAAGACACAACAAATAATCGTCTTCTTTGCAAAAGTATTATTTTCCTATTGCATTTTCAACTTTCCATTCATTCTCTAAGAGAAGTGTTGTTGGTGAAGGCAAGTGTGCAGGCTTCCCTGAATATTATCATTGGAACTTTATAATATGCTACATGTCTTGTTGATGGCAAAGTAACTATTGCTTACTTATTCTCTCAAATTTTCTCTAGGTCTCGTCCTGAGCCAGTAAGAGAGAGAGAGACAGACAGATGAAAAAGTGGAGTATATTTTGTAATTTTTAAGAAGAAACAAGTTGGTTTATTGGAAAAGCTAGTGAGAAGTTGAGTTGAAACAAGCAAACAAGCAAGTTGAAGAAGCTTTGTAACATAACATGCATTCTATGCTGTAAAGGAAGGAGAAAATTCTTTAAACTGTTTTCGAAACAACAAAACACCTAAACTCGCAACATTTTTGGAAATGAAGCAACAGCTCCGATACCCTTGAAATTGAAACTTGCGCATGAGCAGAAAATTAGATAAAACGATGAAAACTAATTTGGCTCCTTGATCAATCACTTTTTACGATAATAAATAACGCGTGTTTGAAAACCGTCAAACTAAAAGTTATCGCAAACAAAATTATCAGTCATATAAATATTCTAAATGGGATATATGAACTTTATTACGTGCTCATTCTTTTTAGTTGAACTACAAAACCAATTCTATAGCATACTGGCCCATTACAAAGTAAGTATCGTACTCTTTTTGGGTTAAAAATTTGGTATGGAATATTTATGCACAAAATTTCAGATGCGCAAATTATCGATCATTAAAAAAACATTACACCTTAAACGCAAAGCAAAAAGTTTACCACTTTGAAGGACTTTTTGTCTTATTTTATTCATGTTTTCACCTTTGAAGTTGTAACATTCAAAGTCAAGAAGGCTAGAATGACTGCTACTTGTGATTGTAGAGCTCGTCCGAATAATGTAGTTCCTCATTTTCCTTTCTGGGTGGAAACATACACATGACAATTTTTTTTTGAAGAAAGAAAAATCGATGAGGAAAGTGTAAACTTTTTTCATGTTGGAGTGGTGTAAGGGTTGAAGCTGTCTATATTTCGCCACTATTTTGGTTTATTTACTTACATATATACATACATTACCCTACGTAATATACTTTTCATATAATGAATATATGTAGAAATGCATATAAATGTGAGCGTATGAACATATTTTTATATGGTATTAATATTTCTTCGTGAAAAAGGAATGAAATGAACTGATACTCCCAGTTTTTCAAAGTAAGAAAGTCCTCACTTTTTTATTCTCTTTTCAAATGGTTTCTGACAGGACCTCTTACGAAGCTCATTAAAAGAAAAAAAGGCAAGAATCCCGGAAGAGGCAAGTGAAGAAATTGAAATACGACGGCTGCTTGTTCTTCTCCCACCTACATATATTCAAGCATATGTAACATTATCTTGCTTCCTTTGTTCTACATGAACCACCGACATATCTCAAAGAACCTCAATATGTACATAAATTAAGTTTGTTGTGTGTCGAAATATTCATTTCTTTTTCAACGATAAAACGATATACCGACAAAACAAAAAAATACACTAAGGACTCTAAGATATGTGTGCATATATAAGGACTTCAAATATACTTCTATGCATTTTGAAATACAGTGGTGGGCCATATAGGGCTCGCAGTAAAATCTATCTAGGCATCTCAAACCCCATTCATTATTTTCCCTTTGACTTTTCTCTACTTTGAACTTCCTATTTATATTTTAATGTAGTTTCTACCTTTTGCTGTAAACGTCGAGAACTGTTGAAAAGAAAGAAGCTTTTGTTTTTACCCAAGGGTTTCATGCACGTGCATGTCTAATACATATGTAGGCACCATTCGTTTCAGTGAGTAAAATATAAACCCTTTTTATTTTCCAATAGTATTTAATTTATACTTATATGAAGGATATATGCAGTGCCCAAATTGATTCTTTGCTATATACCTTCATTGTTCCGACTACCTTTTCATTTCGAAAAAGCTCATTAGAATTTAACCGGAACTTTGTTATATATTCACACAAGCACATGTACACTTTTTCAAAGTCGCTTCTCATATTTGTGACATATATATTTGTATGTATTTTTACCGTAAGATCATGGGCACATTTTAGGAATAATATACACACGGAAGTGTGTCTGAATAAAATGAAATTGAGCACGAGGAAAGAAATTACTAGTGCATGTGAATTGGTTGAGTCAGCTGTTAAAAAGAGATGTGTATCTAATCGTATGAAAAATAATAGAATCGACAACACCATACCAGCCAGATTAATTCTCGAATATATATTCATGTAGGAAAAACCTTACACAAAACTATGTAACATAATACCTGTGTATGCTAATATAGTAGTATGTCCTTTCACTTTTAGTACTACTTAATATATTACAAGTAATGAAAAGGATATATTATACCATGAAATGAAATAAGAAACGAGAAAGTGGAAATGAACTGAAGGGAGTGAGTTGAACTTTTTACGTATTACAAACGAAAGCGTTGTTTTGCACAACTCTCTCGTTGCTTTAAAACAATGGCACTTAAGAAGGCACGTCGAGAAAAAGATAGAAGCCCAGAACATCATCAACATCAGACTGAAAAGAGAATCTCACACAGTTGACAGTGCATTAGTTAGACAGCTTGTCATTTACAAAAGAAGCAGCCACTTCAACATTGTCGGAAAAAGTGATGCTGTTACTATTGAAAGAAAAGCGTCATCACATCCTTCTCCTTTCTTTACAGAAAAAGTTGAAGAGGGCACAAATCAGATTTTCTAGAGAGATGTCACTAAAAAGAATCATTCATTCTTTCAAAAGGCGCTTGTCTTTTATTCGCTCGTGTAGACGCACACTGCTGTACGTTGAGTAACTTCCTTGATTCTTTTATTTGGGAGAATTAATAACTCTTAGAATAACATTCCATTAAAAAATAATACATTCAGGTCCAAAACCGGAAAAATGAGATCCAGCAAAAGCAACAAAACAACTAACATGGCCTATTTCAACGAATTGAACCCAGGAATGAGCAACATTCGTGTTTTCATAGAAAAAGAATACTTTTTAATCCCATCTTTCTTCTGAAACGTAATGTCCTTGTCCTTAGATCTTAGTCCATTGTACTCACAACACGCTTTACTCCAAACCAATCTATGTATTTTCATTTTACGTTTGCAAAAGGAATTTGGCTGCACAACTTTCATTCATTATTACAACACATTTCAATGGAAAAAGTACTTTTCATAAGTTTCTCCGCATTATCGTCCTGGTACTTTTTCTTTTTTCAACCATCAGAATAGAACTCAGCTGTACCAAAGCATCTATGTATGTTTCTGTTTTCTTGAATGGTCGTTCTCAGAATTTTGCATTTAGAAGGGCTTAAAGTCGGCAACTTGCGCAATGTACAATTTTCACTACAATACATTATAAACTATCTAGTAATAGCGGTTGTCCTGTAGTATGATCTTTACTATAATACCTTCTTTATCTCTACTGATGTTACTGATGGAAAATTCAGAAGAAATGGGGATTTTCTTGTTATGTCTTTTGTATTTCGTTACAATTCAAAATTGAATGTAGTACTAAACCTTGAAAGAATTAATTTATAATGAAATTTTGACGTTATTCAATAGAAAATCTATAAATAGTTACCTACTCTTCTTACAAAAAGTATCTTATCTCTGTATTTTGCTTGTGTTCGTTCTGAAAACTTGTTAAGAAGAGAAATTAATTAATTTAGTTGTAAAAATAAAATTCTGTGTGAATATCTGGAGTGGTTTTTATCGTTATAAATTGTATAAAATTAAGGAGTAAAAAGCCAGTCACAATAGGTTTTTACACGCATTTAGTTTAACTAGCAATCAGTAAAAAGTTTTCACAGTTAGGAAATTATTTCATTATTGGGTAATAAGGGTTCATTACATTAGAAGCTATAAATACTTATTAAAAATTCATTGTACATATATTCTTTGGTAAGGGCAACGTCCATTTGTATTTGTCCATGTAAGTATTTATATGACTACATTATATGCGAAGTCCCGAAGAAATACAAAATGTGAATGTTACAAATGTAGCATTAAAAGCATGCATTTTACTTCTACACATTTCTTTCCCTCTGACTTTCCCTCTGGAATTTTAGTTTATGAACAATGAACAAACATGTAGTTTTCGTAGTTTGTCAAGAGCACAAAGTAAAATCCAGCCATACGTATGTGTATTTATTTTTAGCGTCCTTTCAACACATACACGATCCTTTCTTTCACCTACATAAATAAGCAGAAACAATGCAAATGAAAAGTGTAATCACGTAAGTAATAAAATATAAGTGGTCCGTGCTTTATCATAACAAGCCGTCTCACATTTCGTTGAAACGGAATAAAATAAATGAAACAAGCTCACTCTGCAAAAGAGCACAAGAAGAAAAGAGGGAAACTGCTGCTGCACTGGGGCCACTTGTGTTTTAAAACAAAGAGCACGTTAATATATTCATTTATATATCTAGATATATTGTAAGCTATATTTTGACAGACTATATTTTATATTCAAAAAATGAAATGCAATGTGCAGATTGGTTGAATTACTGAATGGGGGCTTTATTGTCTCCCTTTCTCTTTCTTCAGCTGAACATGTCATGTTGAATTGAGCAGAAAATGACTTACTTCTCCACAAATTTACTGCTACTTTATAGTGACTACATTAATGCTTCTATTTATTTATTCCAATTATTATATATTTACATACATCCGTATATTATTTGATACTTCAACATAATTCCTTTTAACACAGGCTAATTACACTTGAAAAGAAAATTACAAGGGGACAATTTTCTCCTTCTGGATTGAAGAGCACGCACGAAATAATAATAATTGTACTGTGCGTTGTACATACTTCGAAATGACTAATGCTCAAATAATAAGTTGCGGAGAAACTAAACTGGCATTTAAACGTAAATTACTCATCATCTCATTTCTGTTATGACATGTGGAAAGAAAAGGTTGCGTAAAACCAGTCAGTCAGAACCCCTTGTCAAATGTGTTGGTACTCATGTTCTTGTCAAATCCAATCAAATGCTATTCTTATGAAATAATGACCATGTATTTATGGTATGCAACTAACTGTAAGCATGAATTCAAGAGTATACTCACTCGGTCACAGAGAAACGAAGTCAGAATAAAATTTACATGCTGCAAAACACACAAACATAAACAACCGTATACCAATTTGAGAATAGAATTCAAGAGAATAGTAGGAATTCGTTTATTTACTTTAAAGGATTTCCAAGAAGGATTTAGTAAAAACAAACGATTTGTTTTGGAGTGGTGGAAGAATCGACTCGTCTATATCCACAAATTGGTGGTTTAATAATAAAACCCTTTTTCCAAAAACGAGATCTTTCGTTGATGAAATGATTTGATGCAAATTATGCATAAAACTAAGTAAGTGCATCTACTCCTGTGGAAATTCAGAATTAATGAAAGTTCAAAAGGAAACCAAAAGATTGGAAAGTTTTTCATTGATACCACTTATATTTTCCTGGGGAAGCTGGGAATTACTTGTATTTCTAAATTTATTTGCATTTGCATGTGGTGACGTAGATTCTTCAACAACAAAGAAGTTTTCTGATCCTCTTCTGCAATAAATGCATTTATAAAGATACATGGTACACGAAGTCTCTAGTGGGTTTACAGAGTAAGCGTCCGGCTATCCAGCATGGAACAAACACTTACTCTTCTCTCCACTCACTTAACTTTATTCTCCAGTGCATCGCACATCATTATCCTACTTTCCCCATTTCATTATTCCTCCTCTCTCCCTTCTACATACTCTACTTCAATAAGTATGTATATAACTGTTGTAATTGCACCGTTCACTTTCCTATCGCAAAACGGAGACACCGAATTGCCTTGGAAGAGATATGATATCAAACCGAAAAGGAACAATATACGACCACATGCAGTGTGTACAGTGTGTATTACCCATATCTAAACTTCTGGTTAAACTTGGTCATACATATATGAAGTTTTCATGAATTGGAGAAACAGACCGGAGACGATATCGCTCTTTCAGTCGTCGTAAATTCTCAATTTCTAAAAACAAAATCACAAATCCTTCTTCCGTTCTTCTCTCTTCGCGTCGAAGCCACCATCACTGCCACCAACGTGTACTTACTTTTTCTTCTTTGTACATTTATTCTTTTGACTGTGATAAATTGCATTTCAATATTCTACTCAGCCATCGCTCCCGATAAAAAAAGCTGAGCTTTTCACAGAGATTATCTCTCTCTTTCAGTCGAAAAAGTAAATGCACATATATACACCAACATGATGCATACAGCCCATCACTTTATAAAAAAACTATACAATAACACATTATGTCCTATATATGTGCTTATTTAGCAGTTGTCGAGTCTGCTTGAAGTAGTATAGGTCCATCCATATTTAAGTACGCCTTGGCGCCGTCCGCTCTGTGAAACGCGTCCTCAATGAAATGCATTTATTTGATAGTTTGCTGGAGTTTCTCTCTTATTTTCTCCGTGTCTTCATACGTAATAAAGTAAAGTAACGAGAGTACGGAACTGATGGACTCCTTGGCTCTTTTCTTCTTTTTTCATACATATGTACTTTACATTGAAACTAACATGCGATATTATTGCTGAGATTTTTTCTCTCCAGAAGATTGTACTTCAAGTGTATCGCATTTTGAAAATCGAAATAGATGAGGGAGCCAACTGCCAACTTTTTGTATTTTTTTCTCTATGGTATGGTATAAAGCTTGTATGATTCTTCATACTTGTACTTACATTTTTTTTTGGAATCATTCCGAATTCTAGTGGAACGATATATGTATATTTATTCCACGCTGTTTTGTATGTGGAGAGTGGACTCGACTCGACTGTTATAGTTTTGTATCTTGTTGAGTGGGACTAACGGAATTCAGTTGAAGAAACAGCCTTTTCATTTTTTCCCTTTCCTGAAAATGGAGAAAAATATAGCAAAGAGTAAACTAGAGGTCGCAAGAAAATCCATCCCATTTTTTTGCGACGGCATATTCAGTATCTGTACAAAAAAGAAGCATGATCTCGTTCCTGGAAGAAGGAGAAAAAAGTGTTGCAAAGAGGATCAACCATTGTTCCATTCACTTCCACTTCC
>JAQFXM010003631.1:0-19532 GCA_034693345.1 Entomobrya multifasciata
ATAACTGGCAGACCACAGGTCCTTGTCTTCAAGATGTGGAGTAAACGTGGAAAGCCAGACACCAATGTACAGCATGGTTGTACTGATTCCAGGCGCAGGTTCCCCATATTTTGATACAATTCTTTGCAGCATAGTATTCAGGTTGCACAGCGTAATCTTTTTAGATTCAAAGTCCATGAGGGAGCCTTCAACATCACTTGCGTATGTGGCCAGCTTTTGAACGTTCGGGGAGTTTGCAATTCGGTCAACCGTTTCCCAGTAAACTTTTTCAATCTTGTCAATCGATGCGCCCTGCAAACTGAAATAACATCATAAACCATTAATTACTCATAAATATTAAATTCAACACAAAAACCAATAGATTCAAGTCAGATTTATGTTTACTCACGTTTTTGGCTTTTGTCCGCTCGTCATTAGCTGTCTAACTGTCACAAAGTCATCCTTCTTTGCACTTTTGGCTTTTCGTTCGGTTGGCGCTGGTGGACCCCTTCGAAAATCATAAACGCCTTTTTTCACTTTAGTCACGTACTGATGATAAGGCGTCTCAATTCTTTCATCCAGAAACTCTTCCAAATTAAATGATGACAATGTTTCATTCGGGGGCAGCCGCAAGTGCAGGGGCTCACCTGACATCTCAGTCACGTCCTTATATTTTGATATTAGTTTGACTAAATCATGCAAATCCTCTTCTTTCACCTCTCTTACGACAGCATCACGAATAAACGAATGACTACCAGATTCCATTGCAATTAATACGTATGAATCTAATATTTAGTAATGAGAATTGTTAATAACTGACACAACAGGAGCAAAGAACAGTCAACAGTAGCAGAGTGAACACTTTTGTGGTGCACACAGCTGATGGTAGTGACAGTCCTACTCAGGATAAGCGTCCACCATTTAACTTGTAGTTTTATTCTACTTGACCAAAAAAATAACCAACGATTAAAAGTTGACATGAAACTTTTCCCTCAAAAGCTGCCCAATTTGTTCCCGCTCAATGTAATTGTTGAGATCCAAATGTCAAGTCGAATTTAAAAGCCGATGATAACAGTCATGTGGGACTACACTAGAAGAAATTGTTGACCAATTATCAATGGAAAAAATAAAACAAAACATGGTTAACTTAATTGAACATTATCTCTAATTTACTAAGGGGCATACTAATTAAAAAGCAAAGCGTTACTCGACCAAAATTTATCAATAAATTGCTGCGTACTGTAATGTTGTTTCAGCAATGAAATTAGAATGCGGTGCAGTGCAGTCAGTATATAGAAGAAAAGTGTGGTGGGATGGACTGCACCGAATCTTTTTTGTGTATACAGAACCCACAAAGTACATACAAGAAAAAAAGTGTGGTGGGTTGCACTGCACCGAATCTTTTTTGTGTGTAAACTGCCAACAGAGTACGTACAAGAAAAAAAGTGTGGTGGGTTGCACTGCACCGAATCTTTTTTGTGTATACAGAGCCCACAGAGTACATACAAGAAAAAAAGTGTGGTGAGAGTCACTGCACCGAATCTTTTCTATGCATAGTAGTTGTGTTACTGTAAACAAAAACTGTGCACTGAGATGGAGGTTTCATAGGAATCACCTGTAATATTTTTGTAGGATTTTTAATTAATGCTGTTTCTAAAATATCGGTTTTTATTTAATGTAGTTTTTAACATGTGAGCCATTGTACTATTGACTATACTGCATTACACTTCTACTTGTGTACTGATTTATATTATGACTCCTACCTGTGAATACAAGTACTACTAGAAAACTTATTAAGTTTGGTTTGATTAATTTATTAAGTTTTTATTGTCACAAAATTGTCACAAGTTGTGGTTTTTGTTTTATCTTTAGCTGATCACTTTCGCCATGGCCTCATTTGCTGCAACTCATCGGGTGTTCAAGTCATGTGTCATATGTAGTAAGAAGATTCCTGTGGACAAGTATTTAATTCATGTTAACTGGCATCAAAGGAAAGGAGTTCCAGTTCGAAGTCAGTGCCATTTTGGAAAGTGCAAAAAATGGTTTGCACGAAGGAACGCTCTATCTCGTCACGTTAATGTGGTCCATAATGGAGGAGTGAATGTGAAATGGAAGTGCAGCAGATGTGATCTACTATTTGAATCCAGGAACAAGTTGGAATCTCATAGACGTCAGAGCCATCCTAACTTGTGTTTCCGTTGTCATTACTGCGTTCCGGATAATTTGAAAAAATATACGAAAATGGGATTGATGCAGCATATGCGTTTTAAGCATTACATCAATCGTAGTAGCCTACAAGAACTGTCAATGACTTCAGACGAAACACAACATGAAGATGATTTATTTGAGGAACTTCAAGTTGTAAAAATTTCAAACCAGACTTCATCTGGATTCACTGCAAAACGAGGTCGTGATTCCATGTCAATTGGAAACGTGGATACAAGAAATCAGACTGTGAGTGAGGAGCGATGTGTAAAAATTACGAAGACGAAGGGTTTTTCAAGCAACAGTTTCTTTGGATTTCCTGAACTTGCGGACGCGTCAACTGCTTATAGCTGTACATCGCACAATCTTATGGACCATTACTGCATGGAGAATTGTAAAAAAGTCCCGTACGTTGAGTTTATAGGATCCCACTTTTCACACCACAGTTTCACAAAACCAAACCAAGCTAACAAATCAGACATGATAATTGAAGTAAGCTATAAAAAATCGGGGGGTAAGGGGAAAAAGACAACAACAGAAAATGCCACGTTTTACATCAACTTTCATCCACAACTTAAAAGCCAAATTTTCAAACAAAATACACGACAACTTGTATCGACTGGATTATTAAGTAAATCTGTAATAATAGTTCCGATGAGGATTTTTTGCTACGACTACAAATGTGCAATCATACAACCGGAAATACTTAGAAGGACCGAAAATTGGATACAACGAGAGAACAAGGGCGACACCACCAACTCATTAGACTACTTTTTCATCTCACATGCAGTTCTTGGAATAATTTTGCCTGGATCCAATAAAATGTTTGTTTTTGATCCTGCTCATATTGATCCGGGAACATGGTATGACGCACATGTCAAGGAATATGCTATAAAGTTTGCAAATCTGCTATCAATGGATCTAGAAAGTAAGGATATAACCATTATTCCCCTTAACTTTCAAACTGGGAAAAAAACTCGCGACTGTGTAATCTTCGTTGCAAGGTATAATAATACAATTTTCAAAACATTTTTCATTCGAAAGGTGCATTAAAAAGGAGTAAATTAAACGTTAAAATCTGTTGTTGTTTTCTAGTTTTGTCGATGCAATTGTCAGACGGCACATGAAAAATCTCAAGGAACAAGTCGTCGGATTTGAATGGCTGAATGAAGACTTTGCATGTAGTTTGGACCTGACTGAAGATGAGGTGATTGCGTACAGAAAGCAGATCTGCGGAACAACTATTAAACGAACAGATGCTATACAGATATTGCAAATTCCTGAACAGGTTCCTGAACAGGTTCCTGAACAGGTTCCTTCAGTTCCAAAAGTAATAAAATTGTAAAATTAAGTCAATAACAGTTATGGCTTTCCACTCGTTCACAAATCTAGCATTTATATGCATTGTATCGTAATATCTATAATTTCTAGGAAACCCAGCAGCGACGTACACACAGTTGTGAGAAATGCAAGGCAACATTCATGAAGAGAGTAGACTATGAAGAACACATTAACTATGACATTCATATGGATGACGATGGCAAATACACCTGCCCAATTAATGCTTGCAGAGTGAAAATCGGAAGAAAGATAAAGGTATTTTGATTTTAACGTAGTCATGCCAAATTCATGTTGACAAATATTGCCAATAAAATACATTTAAATTTTTTCTTTCAGAACCATGTAAACAAACATTTTTCAATGCCTTCCGACAAGAGCCAAAGTTACCCTGTGAAATGTAAGGATTGCCTAGGAGAATTTACCCAACCAAAAGATTTGATTTTACACATGAACACGCGGCGGAACTGTCCACAGTGTCACCAGTGTTACTCAAATCAGTTCCATGTACGACACATTAAATTTTAATTGTTCCTTGTTGTTGTTGTTCCTTTATATACAACTTACATAACTTTACAATTCCTATCTAGGAGCACCCACGATTGGCCTGCAGGGCATCATCTGTAACGGAGACTAGAGCAAGACTAAAATAGGAATGAATCAGTAAACTGCTTTTGCGTCAAAGGGTTTCCCATTTTCAAATGACATACTTTTTCTTTATGTAAGTATCAAGGTGTTTATCATTTATATAGTTAACAGTAAAATAAAGTAAATTTTTGTAAGAACAACTATTTGTTGTGTGTACAGAAACATGACTTTCGTTTATTTTTAAATTCATATCATGTGTAAACGTTCATTAACTGAGAACCCAAATAATTCTGATCATATTTTCAAGTTAAATAATAATTCTGTATCATGTAACACCAAAGTTTTTGAATCATACAGTTAGTTTACATGTACACATATAGTTTATTGACATGGTCGATCAAATCAAAATCACATCTTTATTTGGGACGTACGACAATTAGTCAAATTGCGAGTTTGACTTATGTCAAGGTACACATTCATATTTTTATGCATACATTACAAGAGTAAGATCGAGAGGTTCACAACAGCATAAATGCAAACAAGGCCACAACAGTCATGTAAATGGGATGTTCACACAACAAGGTTTGAATGGAGAGGGGCCACAAAAGGCTTGCATTAGGATCTGCTTGCCTGTTGTGGCCCTCTAACAATTTACTTCTTATTGTGTGAACTCTCAAACTGCTTCCAAAGCTGTCGTACGTATATGTATGTATTTTCCTATGGTATATATGCATACATGTTCTCCCTATGCTTCCCAGGAACTCTTTGTTGCCGGCCTCTGCGTTTTTGTTGTGTGGACAGTAAACTCAACCAGAATACTTGCAATGCGCCCTCCTTTTTTAAGGGATATTATAGCACCCTCGCGGGTTTCTCACTAAATAACGTTGCACCCTAATGTTTTCCAAAGAACTTCATTGTACCCTCCTGTTTTTCTTACAAATACTACTTCATTTTCATGTTTTACAATATATACATCATCACACCCGCATGGTTGACCGACGAAAAACGTTGCATCCTAATGGATTTAAAAGGAATGCCGTGACACCCAGCTCATTGCACAGGCGAAGAAATGATACATTACATTATGAACTTCATAAATGCTTCCATAAAACTAAGAAGACCAGAGTGTTTAGACTTGTTGCCCTTCTAGTAAAGAGGCAATATCACAATTTTCAAAATTCATCATAAACGACATTTGCATCTTTATTTTTGCCAATATTAATCTAAACTGGCACAATGAACCGCAAAATCAAAAAATACCAGCCTATAATTAAGTCGCGACGTACAATTTAATGTGCTTAAAATATCAATTGTCAACTCCAGACAAGTAAACCAGAGTATAACGTAAAGTTTGTGTTTTTACATTGATGCTACGAGTGTGTTCTTCTATCTGAGTAAAGTCAAAGTAAAGTATTTAAATTGGAAGCTGTCCGATTTTTGCTGGATACGCATTCATTGGTAAAGCTTTAGTCCCAACTGTAAACGACGACGATTTATAAAGATTCAAGCAATGTATTGAAAGAAATTCAAGGATGCCTTGCTTTTGTGATACCAACTTTAACAAGCTCTAGCAACAAGCTCTGTGTTGCAGACGAGATTGATAAGTTGATGTCAAAATAAGATCATGTTGAAGCATTTTGTCATAACGGATGTAAATGTAATAACCTTTTGTCAGTTCTTGGACTATATGCCTGATAAAAAATGCACTTCAAACTCTCATAAAAGCATTAGAAGTTCAACATTCATGATTTCAGTTCACCACCATATATTGGAGTTGGAATCGAATCCAAGAGTGACGCTCGTGCAAAAACATATCGTACTTTTGTATATGCAAATAAATGCATCTCTCTCTTAGTTTTGGAGGACAGAAATTTTTATTCAAATTAGTATTTCTGTGGACATTTGTATGTCATGCTAACAGCAATGAATGCTACGCTAATGTCTCTAGTATTGATGTACACAGTTCCGATTGTGTCATTTGCTACAGTTCCTCATTCTGTTTCCCAAAAAGCACGTCAAGTTTTCTAACTTCACTAAACTAATTTATATAATTTTAATTTCATATATTTAGTTCTTTCACTTTAATAATTGTTTAATTATCGTATTCGTGCCCATTACTTTTTATATCTAACGGTAATGAAAAAAGTATTTATCATTTTCCATACCATAGCATTAAAAATTCGTTTACAATCTTAAAATCGACATATTCATTTATTATGTATTGTTGTCCGTAGTCTTTTTGAAATGTGGAACGGACAAGACCATCGGATCACCCAGGCCAATAAGCAAATCGAAAAGCTTAAGCTTGACAAGGAGCACTTGGAAAAATATTTCATTCCTGATTTGGTCAGTATTTTACTATTTCAAAGTGATATCGGATATCTTATCTAAGTATATAGATTTAAAAAACTCATGGAACTCATATTACTTAGGCATGGGAACAGGTCATGAAGAAGATAAAAGCTAAAGAGGACGTGGACAATGTTTCCAATGCATCGCCCTACTTCGGAAAGTATCTAAAAACGAAACGTCAACAAATTGTCGTGATTCCACATGTGCTAGCTATTTTGGGAAAACACTTTGCAGATCAAATGATAACAGTTAATGGAAGCACGCCAAAACGCGGAAGCATGTTACCCCACAATCCTGAGCCTCATCAAATGTCCAGCCTACTAAACTGTCGCCTCGTCTGCAAATCGTGGAACAAAGCAGTTGACGATTTTTTTCAAAATAGGGAGCACGTTCAGCACTACAACTGGAAATCAGAATTTTATCACTTTACATGCGAAGCTGATTTTGTCAGATTTCAGTCCTACTGGGAGCACTATCAAGACATCAAAAAGAATCCTATCCTTGGACGTGGAGTCCACATGTCATTTGACGCAGATGCAGTGAATGTGGACGAATTTACTAATGGATGCTTGGAATTTGCAAGGAGATATGGAAACGAAATATGGTACCTTCAAATTTCCAACTTTAACAGTCGCTGGACTCGCAACGTACAACTTATAGAGTTTCACAATCGGTTAATACAAATGGTCAGTCTTATGCCAAATTTGAAAACGTTGGAAGCTTTCTGCCGTCGCCCAATGCCTTATGATGTAGACACCCTAGAAGCCGCTATAGAAGAAGATGAGTTTCCCACCATAGATAATTTGGAAGTCCTCGACATGAATAATTTGCCAGAAATCATGATGCAGAAAATTCTACAACACAACCGACACCTGAAAGAGTTGAAGTACTGGCGAGATGGTTACCATGTCGATTTAGCCAATGGACTAATCCAAGGATATTTCCCAAATTTAAAAGTGCTTTCAATGAACATTAATTACCTCAGTGTTTTTGAGGAGTTTGAAAACTATCACTTTCCTTTGAATCTGAAAAGTTTTGAAATCCACTTTCAAGCTAATGTGACTTTTGTGCCGTGGTCACGCGTGTTTAAAGCAATAGAATCTAAACTTAACCCTGAAATTTGTACTCAACTTGTTATCCAGTTCCCCAATCCCAGCAGTGAAGCTGAAAAATGCTCAGTTTTGACCAGCACCCTAGAATACAGACTCAACTTTCCAAATATAAAGAAATTCGTTATTTGGAATGAGATGCCTTTTTGTTTGGACTTTTTGTTACCATCAAAAAACGCCTTGTCTGAAATTCAAGTTTACCAGTGGGCAGATTTTGGAAACCAATATCAGGTATTTGTGGATAAGCAGTTAATCAAGTTTCTTGGCTATAAGGAGAACATCCAGAATTCAGACATGCATATTGAACTACCCCGTCTTAAACGTTTGACAGTCCTTGGATTTGGAAACCATACTTTCTACGAGTTTGACGGAAATCATTCCTGGATCTATAAAGGTTGAGTTCAACGGAAAATTTACGTTGTTGGAAGTTTTTAACACTATCCGTGAAATGATTTTGCTTAATAATGATCACATTTTTCAATGAAATTAATTGCTGATAAATTATAATGTTTTAATGATTTTCATGAATACAAATTTGAATCGGTTTATTAAATGTTTTATTCAGGAAAGAGTTTTATGGTGTAAATAAAGTAGTATATATAGTAATTCATAAAAGGATCAGTATTTGACTTTCATTTGCACATTTTCTACCCCGCACGCACTACGCACTTCTGTCATCAAATACAAGTCCAACCCTTGGGTTGCTCATTGATATATGACGTTAAACAGTAGCACAACAAAAATTGTATTAAATTGTACAATAACTTCATTACATTTTATGTGATTTTCGTAAGACATTTCCCCACTGTTTTGAAAGACATTGCTGCTGCTGCTGTGGCTCCATTCCACTTTGCTCAAGCCGAGTTCTCTATTTAGTTCTCTTGTTTTCTGCATTGCTCATCTAATACTGAATTCCCCATTTGGCCACTTGTTGTGGCTTCAATCTAGTTTTCTGCTTTTCTCAAGGAAAGTTCCCCCTATGCTAAACGATACAGAATACAATAAAAATTAATTTTTTCCCATTATTTTATCCAACACTTATTATTCGAAAAAGCTTTTCATTGACATATACATTGATGATCATTTTAATGCGTCGCAGTTTCAGCTACGTCGTTATGGTAGCTATTACAGCGGGTTTCATTTCAATCTGTTTTCAATAATTTGCGAAGTTGAAAAAAATATGCACAGCAAAGCTCCCATTTACTTCTTGTTGTGGCCCTCTCTCCATTAACTTCTTGTTGTGGCTCCATTTGAGTTTTTCTGCTCTGCTTGAGCAAGGCTCCCATTTACTTCTTGTTGTGTGAACGCTCCATCTGCTTGTATGTTGTGGCCCTCTTTCCATATACTTCTTGTTGTGTGAACGCTCCATCTAATTGCCTGTTGTGGCCCTCTCTCCATTTATTCCCTGTTGTGGCCCCATTCTGGGTTTTCTGCTTTGCGCAAGCTAAGCTCTCCATTTAAGCCTTGTTGTGTGAACGCTCCATCTGCTTGCCTGTTGTGGCCCTCTCTCCATTTACTTCTTGTTGTGGCTCCAATCACTTTTTCTGCTTTGCTCAAGCTGAGCTCTCCATTTACTTGTTGTTGTGGCTCTAACCTCTTTTTCTGCTTTGCTCAAGCTGAGGTCTCCATTTACTTCTTGTTGTGTGAACGCTCTAACCTATTCGCCTGTTGTGGCCCTCTTTCATTTATTCCCTGTTGTGGCTCCATTCTGGATTTTCTGCTTTGCTCAAGAAAAGCTCTCCATCTAAGCCTTGTTGTGTGAACGCTCAATCTGCTTGCCTGTTGTGGCCCCCTCTCCATTTACTTCTTGTTGTGGCTCCACTCTTGGTTCTTCTGATTTGCTCAAGATAAACTATCTATATGCTCTCTTCTTCCTACTTGATGATCTCAGAGCCAAAACAAAGTGGTTTAGACGGCATGAAACTTTTTAAGTGGTGATGACACAAATAATCATGATCTCGACGTTTACTTCATAAACTTAAATTTGGTCACGAAAAAAAGCTGTTATAATTTTTTCATATTTAATTACATTTTTTATAAAATGACATCTCGCCAAGATATGAACTGCAAAAAGGGCAAATACTGCGAAATCAACAATGTGTGCACAAGTCATCGTGAATCTGGTGAAAAAAACCTTATTGATCTCTTTGTTAAATTCGAAATATGAATGTAAGTTTTTTTATTCTAATACTCAAAAACCTAGTAGCACTGTTTTGTACTTTTGTAATAAGTTTACTTGTTAACTATGACGTAGAATCGTTCTGTTATGGTTGTAAGAAAGGTAAGTTTCATATGCATTGTCATTTCAGATAATAGGAACCGCATTATACAAAGACTATTTCTTCTGGTCTATCTATTTGTTTTATTAGTTTCTAAAATGGGCACATAAATTCATGTAAGATGTTTGATTACCGGAGCATCGGCAAAGTAAATCTAATCAGACAAACTTAATTATTTGTATCTTTACTCTCCGCTGAAAACCAAGCTTCAATTTCTGCTGGGCGGTTATCTGGTAGCTCGGGTTTTACCTAACGTGGAAAAATATATCTTGTTAATTAAAAATATTATTTTAAAGCAAGTTTACCGATAAAGTAAGACAAGACATTACCCAACCTAAAGTGCAGCTAGTTGCACTCAAAAGCCTCTCCTCAAACAGTTCTTTTATGATGGCCTTCCGAATTGCAACAGCAGAGCCAAGCTCACAATTAAATTCTTGACCCAAAGTGCCCCACAAAGTTATTATGATTTCGTTCCTGTTCCGATCACCAATTCGAAGGTCTCTTTTGATTGTCCCTTTTGACGTCTTCTCCACACCCCAATCTTCTGCAACAACTCCAAATACGTCTACCGATATAAAAAACAACAAAAATGATGATCAAAACTAGTCAATATCAGTGCAGAAATTCCACCGCAATGTACTTACCAACCCTGTCTCCTACCGTCATGTTCTTATCGCGTATATTTGAAATCTCAGTAAAAGCAAATGGGATGGCTGGTAAAACAAGACCCATGCATTCTACCAGGTTGGAATCTTTCCCAATGACAATCTGAAGTTTTATTCCCGTGTTTTGAGGAAAACCTGGGTCCTCTTCACGCGTGCTGAACTTTTCCAACTTGTACACACCATTCAGCTGCAACAAAAAAACAAGTCAACTTAAAACTGTGTTAAGCAATCATAATATATTACTTTGAATCATTCTGCATTTACCTTGATCATATTCGCAACTTCTTGTGCTCGATCAAAAGAGAAAAAGGCAATTTCCCCAGTCTCATCCATTCCATGAAAACGGTAACATTCATGGCCGTCCTTTGAACCTTCCTTCAAGTGACCCAGTAATGTGACGCGAAAAACAATAGCTTGACTGGAACTGTCAATATGGGTAAAGTAAGGCAGACGTCGGCAAAAAACGAGTGCACCCGCTGGAACGGGTGTAAAAACGGGTGCACCCGTTTAGTTTACATCTTTATTTTGCCCCCGTCGGGTAATAAACCGTACTGACTTGAAAAAATGTTACATTTGTTTTATCTTAATATTATTTCCAAGAAGCTTTAACCTAGCCTAACCTAACCTAACCTTATTTCAATTTATAAAAGCTTAAATGATATTATAATTCATTTAGGTTAGGTTCGGTTAGGTTAAAAATACTTCATGAAAGCTGAGCCTTCTAGGATTTAAAAAGAACTAAAACTGATGCATCCATCATAGAAAGGTGTATACAAAACGGGTGCACCCGCCTTGACGGGTGTAAAAAAAACGGTGCCTTACCTGGTATTCAAAGTAATGTTGCCAATTTTCATTCGGTCATCAGTTATTGTCTTGGGTTTCTTCCAGAATCGAGATTGGAGTCTAGCCTTCAAGGGAGAATCCCTGGGACGTTTTCCAGAAGACTGGTCCAATTTTGATGGGGACTTATCCGCAGCTTTATCATTCGATGGATCCATGACAGCTTCTCCTAAAAAACTTATGCTTTACTACATAAAAACCTGCTCTTAAAAATTCGTGTCAACTATTACGACATCAGCACAAAAATTGCTTTTCTCAGCATCCAATGACTTACGGTTTAAAACTGAATGACAAAGTATTTTATGGAAACACTATTGAAGGAACAACAAATCTGACTAAAATTTTGCTTAAATTAAAATACTTGCACCAACTTTGTTTAAGTGTTACCGGTCTATATAAAGGCTGTGTTTACGTTAACCAAACAAAATGAGTAAAGTCCAAAGTCTAGTGTACATGCATACGCCAACGTGCGGAGCTAGCAATTAATTATGAGAATATATAGTACAAAATCAACCCATATACGATGTATGTAAATTTATTTCCCGTAAAATTTTACATAAAAAATCAACCTCATGATATACATGCCTAATAATCAACTTATACAATATTTAGCATCAGATAAGGTGTATTCTTAAGGTTGTTCCCTGCTGCCCGTTGAAAACCATACATCTTCTGGTCGCCTGAAATAATAACAAAAAAGAACAATTTAAATCATTGGTTGTTGTCCGTCTTAAATCCTAGCATACTAAAATTATTTTTACATCGGTAGTCACTCACTTTTCATCAGACTGAACAAGCAAGGCGTTTTCAAAATCTTCATCTTTGATGAATCCAAGTCCCCACAGTTGATTAAAGTTTTCAATCAGTAAATGCACTCGAAGTACTTTCCGGACCGTCAAATAGTTTTCTTCCACTTGTATGTCCTTTAGTTCAGCTTTTAGCTCGTCGTTGCATTCTTTCCCAGCTTGATGGTGGCTCCACTGAATCAGAATCTTGTACACTTCCAGCTCTGGAGCAGCAAGGCAGTTTCTGTCAAGAAATTTGACCACTTGCTCAGCACTCAATCCGTTCAGACAAAGGGTCCTTCTCCTGTCATTTGTAAAAACCTTCATAAAGTTTTTAGCAAGGTCATCTAGACTGTCATTGGCGTTGAGTTGTATGTTGATCTGAAGGATATCCTTGTTGTTGGTCTTGTCAATAAACTGTAGGTATGAATGACCACGAAAAAGGAACCAGGAAATGTTCTCAAAGTTTAAAACTTTGGCCATGTTGTAGACTGCTTCCGTGATTTTCCCTTTAAGAGTTTCCAGTTTGTACTGGTGATACAAAAGTAGAGTAAAAACATCTACTTCATCACTGGTTGCTTCTACTTTTACATTTTGATGGACGTTCTCTACGTTGTTGCTGAACCTTCTGACAACTCCTTCATGAAATGATATAGGGGTCAATACATTTTCCTTCTCGACATGAAAATAGACTTTAGTGTTGTATTTTCGTTTGAGGTCGGACAAAAGTAAAAGTTCAAAAATGTTGAGTTCATTAGAGCTTCCGAATTCCACCATGTAATCATAAAGTAGCATGTTCCAAGCCAACGCGCGTTCCTTGGTGCAGTTCCCGTCGCTCCAAATAAATTCGCCCAAAATTTTGATAATATCGATGATGCACTGCTTTCCATTTTCGGTTGTAATTCGTCCCTTCACTGCTCCCGACACTTTTTTCAGTTCAAGTAGTTGCTGTAAATCAACTTTTAACATTCCTTTTAAGTCTTGAGGAATTTTTGGAAGACATCGTATGGAACAAGAACTAATCAGGTTGCGTTCAATGAAATAGATAGCAAGCTTTTGGAGCACTAGAGTGAATGCTTTCGAAAAGCGATCTTTTTGAGAGTAGAGTTCTAGTATTTCGATAAGAGTTAGGCGCCTTGTTGAATCCACGAGCAAAAGTCCTACCGGAAAGTGACCAAACTGATTTTCTGGATTAGTTGCGAGTGTGGAAATCAAGTCTTTGCAGCTTATAGGTGGTGTAGTTAAAAATTCGGGATCGGTAACTTTATTCTCTTGGTTTGATAGTCTCCAGGTAGCTAATAAGAAGTCCTTGTCGAAATCTCTTTCCGTGAATTCATCGTTTGAGTCGTTATTGTTTCTTCCGAAATCCAAGATCGGACTACTGGGTGGACTTTCTTCAAATGGACTTGAGGCTCTTGTGTGTCGCGAAGCTTGGATTACTGGACGTTCTTGTAAATCATGATCTTGGGCTTGATTAGTAACGGGGGTTTGGAAAAACCTGTTGACTTCAGTTGGTGTAGGCGTGGGGTTGGCGTACTGGGTAGCCTGTATAACCGTCACGTTATCGTCATCTTCGTTTTCTTGCTGAGTTGAGAACAATGGAGTTACTTTAACTTTTTCAAAGGAATGTTGTCATTGCGAAAAGTTACTCCTTTTCGAACACTAGAAGATCCTGCTCTAACGGTGTTACCATCATTAGAGCGATCATGCCCACCAGTACCTCCGTTACTTTGTGCACTGGACTGATTCATTATTGTAAGATTATGAACACTTCTTAAATGATTTGAAAAGTTTCTGGTTTCCTTAAATCTGGAACAACACTTATCACACCTGAATTTTAGGTCCTCGTTACTAGCGTCAATGGTATGTCTTCTTAACAAGGAATGGCTTTTGAATGTACGGTTACAAACGGCGCACTTTGGAAGAATATTTAAATGAACAATGTCAACATGCTTTTTGAAGTTACTTTTTTGTGAAAACTTTTTATCGCACTGATTACACGCAAACGGTTTTTCACCACTATGTTTTCTCATATGCTGAATTAAATATTTTTTTCTTGTAACATGATCACAATGCTCACATTTCACCTTTTCCATTACTAATTGTCATTTTTTAAACTTGGAAAAAACCTACAACTGATACTGACTTGAGGAAGAAACGGAACTACAAGACGGGACATGTCTACGCAATAGCACCTTAAACTGGAATGAGAGGTTTTACATGCAATCCATTCTTTCTTATGTACATGCAAATGAAAACGTTTCTCCCTACAGCATGCATTGTGCACATAACGTTTAGATTCATTTCTCATTTTTATTCATTGCACATCATAAATTCATTCTTTTTAGCCTTCAATCATAGTTCATGAAAAATTAAAATCGCCACTTCTTCATTCAGTCCAAAGGCAATACTTCAAGTGTCCTCACTGCCCCATCCTCATGAATGCGCTCAGAAACTGGTGACACATCGAGACTTAAACATCAAAAAAGTATAACTTTTATATTCTGCTATATGATTTAATGAATATTTCGTGCTTGTCAAATCTAAACTACTTACTATAGAATTTTTTCACGCATCTTTTTCGAAACATTCTTGTTAATTGCTTTGCGTACATCGGCCTTCATTACTAGGTCAAACTTGCTAAAGTCGGTGTAAACAATTTGGAAAACTATAATTACGTCGTCTAAACATCCAAACACTTGAGTTAACATCACAAGCCACTGGTTCACGCATGGTAAAGCTTGCCCCTTGGTGTACAGTTGATTTATAATAACCATTGAAATCCTATAAGTAATCAAGTACATCATTAATTGATATTTGTAAACATTACTTCAAATACACACAAACACAAAAAAATTAATTAAAATTTTCATACCGTGAAAACTTTGGAATTAACCACTTTATACGGAAGAAAATCACATCCAAGGGCGAGTCAGTCCAATCCTGAACAAACAATCGTGTCCTACTGCAGCTTGCATTGCGCGTAGACAGTGAAATCAAGTTTTCTGCTGTCGAAACACAAACAAATTTGTCAAACTTGACCTTGGGAAGGTAAGGGTAAACTCCATCCGGCTGAACAATTTCCATGAAATCATCCTTCAAGTTTTCAATCACGTTCCCTGCAACAAAAGAATTCCAATCTTTTTGAAAAATTTCCAAAACATATCCTCGCTTGATTTTAAACAACAATTCTTCATGCTTTATATCTAAAACGTCCTTCTGATAGTAACGCCGATGAACTACAGGTGCCAGATTCCCATTGTGGTAATCCATGATGGATCTGCAAATTGCTTGAATTGCTTTCCGCTTTTCCTTCGGAAACGACTCTAATAATTCAAAAGAATTACAGACATCCTCAACAGTGAATTTGTTGTGAATAATAGCCCAAATAAATGTTGGACTCATTCGCAAATCCTAAAAAGTTAAAGTTTAATTGATACAAATTTGCAAACCGTAAATCAATAATATTACAATCATTTCAATCCATTATCATATCAATACCTTCAAGCCACAAGCTAAACAGCAAGCCATCCTTCTAAACTGGAAAATGCCAGGCAAACAAAGCACACTACTGTCCATAATTAAAATCAACCTGACAGATTTTAAAAAACAACTGTAAAAATTGCTGCGTAATTTATCCACAGAATTTAACAACCGAAATATCAACTTAACATATGTACATATGAAAACCTGCGGCGCCTTCAAGTTTTACATTGCCCCAACTCACATTACACATTACAATTGAATGCAAAGCTTAGGAAAACAGTAGTTTTGCTAGAACATCTTCCTTAAGAGACGCCTCTGTCTAGTAAAGAATTATGATGTACCCGTTTGTCAAAGGAGTAAGCCTGGATTAGCATGTAGTTTAGCACTACAAAAATACATGAGAGGGGACCCTTATGTTGAAAATTTTTAAAAGTTGAGATGACCTAAGGTATTTCAGACCTGTACTTAATTAATCCAACCTTAATTCATATAGAAATAGTCAAAATAATACAATGTACACAATTTGTGATTAAAAACCTAACTTAACCTAACCTAACCTTAATTCATATAGAAATACTCCAAAAAAATACACTGCACACAAATCGATATTTGAAACCTAACCTTAATTAATGAAGCTCAACTGATTCAGTAATGAGTAAATGTCATGTATTGGACTGTTCACTCCAAAATCCGAAAATCAATAATTTAAACCTCAATTCAACTTTTAATTCCAAAAAAAATTACCCTAAAAAATACATAAGGGTCCCACCTTATCATTTGTAGTCAGTATCTACATGTCCACCGTAGGTTTGTTTTCAGAAGAATGATTCTAAAAGTGCCCTACGAAACAAAAATTATCAAATTCAACAAAGGTAAAGTTTTTTATTTATGATGCTATTGATATGGGTGAAACCAGCATTGAGTTGAGGCAATTTACCTGAAACATGTTTAAAATCGTGTTAGTCCCGATTGTCAATATTATCGGGTCTTATGCTTTCACCTCAATTATCCGTCCAACTAATGTCACTATGCTTCCACTTTTCTTTTTCGGGGTCTTGCCACAATCCTATACTGCGGAATATAGTCAATGTTGACTAAACTTGCTATCCTATCTTTTTTCTAGCGAACGCACGACAATTACTCCAGACTAACTAACATTTAATGAGATTTTGATGAATATACCAAGCTATAGGGTTACGCAGTAAATAAACCTCGAAATATACAATGACTGTTATATTTCCATTTCGAATCCTTCCTGATTTTCACTTCAATTACTATGCTTCGTTTTGCTCTTCCGCTTTGCTCAGGGTGAACTCTCCATCTAAGCCTTGTTGTGTGAACGTTCAATCCGCTTGCCTATTTCCTTCTATCCATTTACCTCTTGTTGTGGCTCCATTATTGTTTTTGTGCTCACCTCAAGCTTTGCTGTCCATTCACTTCTAGTTGTGTGAACGCTCTCCATTTACTTCTTGTTGTGTGAACGCTCTCCATCTACTTCTTGTTGTGTGAACGCTCTCCATTTACTTCTTGTTGTGTGAACGCACCTACTGCTTGCTTGTTGTGGCCCTCTCTCCATTTACTTCTTGTTGTGGCTCCGTTCTCGTTTTTCTGCTTTGCTCAGGAAAAGCTCTCCATTTACTTCTTGTTGTGGCCCTTTCTCCATCTACTCTCCTGTTGTGGCCCTCTCTCCATTTACTTCTTGTTGTGGCCCTCTCGGCATTTACTTCTTGTTTTTCTGCTCATCTTGAGCAAAGCTTCCATTACCAAGCCTGTTGTGGCTCCATTCGTGTTTTTCTCCGTTGCTTGCCTGTAGCGGCACAAACTACTGAGATTTCTTTGAATAATTTGGTGAATTAGTTGTGTAGTGAAATAAAAAAGCAGTACACAAACAGTCTTGTCTTTAACTATACCAAAATTTATAATGTGAAAATAAACTTGCAGCAAAAACTTAAGTTCATCGGTACAATACAGACAATTTAGGAAAAAAATGATTGAATAATCGAGTCTGATTTTTTTTTGTTTAATATTTGGCACGTTAGTCTTTAAAATATATTCGTCTGATAATTCGATCAAAGGATAAATACATACCGTTAACAAAACAAGCCAGTGGTAGATTTTTACTGCGTATCTGTAGACTCATGTGAAATTCGATAACTCATAGGCGTTTGCATTGTCAAGATGTACGCTTCTTGCACTTCCGGCATAAATAAAGTTTAGGAGCTACATACAACGACAATACAATTACCGTGCACTTACATTAAATGCTTGGAGCAATATCACATAGAATGGCTTGGCACTACAATACATTTTTAATAAGATGAAAAGAATATGTTGCATCAGAAAAGTGATGACTTAACGTGACTAACAGTTCAAATATTGAAACTACTGGCATCAAGGCATAAAAATATTATACATACCGATTACATAAAAAACGTGTCTGATGAAGAAACCGAGAGACGAATGGTCTGAAAGTTTTTGGAGGATGGAGCTGGTCCAGTGGAAAAGAAGCTAAAAAAACAAATTTTTAGAGGAAAATTTGGATGCACCCTGACAATTTAAAGAGGAGATGACGACAACAATTGTGGAATTTAACAACACTCAAGCTAATTTTACTTATGGTATTATGAAGGGTTATCTGAATGTGAAGGGGAGAGGTCAAAGTGTGGCGGCATTAGTGCACTTGTATTATTATATGAGTAATTTTTGAATAATTTGATTGAGGATTTTAATTTAAAGTGTGAAAAGTGACGTTTTTAGTTTAATCAATAACAATTAGGTAAACAAAATATTCGCTGATTAACTACATAATTAATATTAACAGAATTAAATTATTGGGCGATAATGAAAGAATGGATCCACAACCATAGTCATATTTTGAAAACTAGAGGGTAACTCAACCTTTTTTCCTGTGCTTGCCCAAAACATACCTTCAATGTCACTTCGTTGAACCCATCCCTTGATTTCCCCAACTACGACAAACAAGTATTGCTGTCCTTGATGCATTTTGGCTGCGTGGATATAGTCTAGGCCTTTTGACTTTACTTTGTAGTCCTTTAGATCATCCAATACTTTGAGAACCGGCGGTGCAACCTTGACCTTTTTCTTTTTGGAATCAAAAGGATGACAAAGCTCCAAGGTTCCTTCAACATACTCGGCAAATCTTAAATCAATATAACGTGTTAATGTATATAAAGTCGCGACTGTAATGTCATCGGGTCTTGAAAGTTAATTGGTGTTTTTTTGTAAATTCAGCATGTGTACCTGTTTGGTAAGCACTCAATCACAAAGGGCTCCATGTCTAATAGACATTCCTTCACGTGCATGCATTCCCTCGCTAATAATCCAGTTGGGAGCCAGCTCTCAGTAGCAAAGTTGACCGTTTCAGATATATTAAAAGATTCATTGAAACCAAAATGATAACAATAAGGAGGGATGACAATAAGGTCACCAGGATTCTGGACAATCTGTAAAATATATAAAATGATATGAAATAGAATAGCATAAAAAGATAGTTCACATCATTCAGTTGCGTTCTCACTCTAATTAGTGGGATTCCATTCTGCTTGTACCATGATGGGTCAACTAATGTACTCTTGTGGCGAAATAATGACTTGCAGCGATGAAATTGTTTCTTGATGAAGTACTTCAGATGACCATTAATCTTGCTTTCAAATTTATCAGTGTACAGAGATGGAACCAAATACCTAAAAAATTACCCAGTTCAATTATTATGTGTTCAATCATCGAGAAATTAATATAAAAAAAGATTTAAACCGATTTGGCTTATTATTTTGATTTCTTACCAAATCTTAGATGCGCCGTAATGAAGATAACTGGCAGACCACAGGTCCTTGTCTTCAAGATGTGGAGTAAACGTGGAAAGCCAGACACCAATGTACAGCATGG
>JAQFXM010003632.1:0-19522 GCA_034693345.1 Entomobrya multifasciata
TAAAAACTTCAATTCTTCACCTTTCAGATGGTATAAAAATTAAAATTATACTTACACTATTTCATGCCTAGATTTTACGATGAAATATTATCCTACTATAAAATTCATCCTGTACATAGATGTGCAAATACCCATATATAAGATGCATACTTTGGAGAATAACAAGTTTAATATTAATGCAAGAGCCAATGTTATGCAACAATCCCACGTGATTTGACGATGTGTAACATGCATTTATCGATAGTAATAATTAGTTATAGCTGCTATATGTCACATTATGCTATTTAGAAAAACCGGTTTCAATGGAGCAGTATATATCCAATCCTTCTCGAACGATTGCCATTTCTTTGTTGCCAACCAGTCAAACTTCAAAATCATAATAAATCCTTTTTAACTAACTAATATACTTATGTATACACGTATAGTATAAGTATTATGAATACGTTTTATACTACTGCTAAAGTTAATCTTTATATAATAGTTTGTTTGTTTACAACATGGCATGGCATTTCATAACATAAACCAACTAATACCGGCTGGATAACCTTATAGTTTGCATTCATTCGTCCTCTATTGACTTTGAGAAGTCATAGAGTTGACTTTTCTGTAGATAGCGTGAGTGTTGTTATGCGGAAACCCAATGAGCACACGAAGCATATATCTCATATCTCATTATCAAACTTGACAACAACAACGAAACGTATTAAGTTATCTCACTAAAAACTTAAAAACATGTTTATTTTCACACTTTGAAAAGCTAACTACAAGCATGGTTTAATGGATATTTTAGGCTTTTAAGAGTTTAAATATACACAGTTTGCTGTTCAAACTTCCAAATGTATTTCTTCTTATCTGTTCATGTCAAATATTTGTTCCAAAGCATCGAAACTATCGAAAGAGCAAAACCTTTGGGTGTGATGAATGATAGTATGATGAACCTTTATAAGTGCATAGTGCATTGTCTTGTGTTTAAGCATGTCTTGAAAATAAAAGTGTGTGAATGCAGAGCATTGGCTCAGCCATTTTATATGTAAGTTTGAAGTTTCGAACAGTCTACATTACATGAATTGAATTTTTTGTATACAGACATAAAATTCATTTTTATTTGTGTACATTCGACTACAGAATGAAATGATGAAGTAAACGTAAAGCTCACGAAAAAACACATTAAGATAGCATCTTAATTTGGTTCATATAATAAAATCTCCATTTGAATCCTGAAAGAAAGTATACACAATAATAAAACCAATAAACCTGATGTGAACCAAAAATTAAGCCGGGCGGTGGTGGTAGGATATGTTACCTTATGCAAGCCTATCTCCTGTGATAGAAAATACTATTGTTACAGCGTTACCATTTTATCTGTTTAGTTCCAGATCCAGCCTATTTCTGTCGTTCTTTACTCATATTATGAACATTTTGAATATAAAAAGCCGAGAGAGAAACAAATGACACATGTTGTGTAAGCAGCAGCTTTCCTTTCCAACGCGGAAGCGTACAAGGGTGCAAAACAAAAATCCTAAAACTCCTACAAGGACACTCACTTCTATATCGCTATATAGTTTTACAAGAAGAATAAAAGAGTAAGCAGAAATTGCGTAGTAGTTTTGTTCCAAAAATAATCGATTTTCTTCCTTCGGTGCTGCTAGAGTGATGATAGTAAGAGCACACGTAGCACATGCATAACATGACATTCGTAAAATGGGAAAATGTAGAAAGAAAAGTCGAGAAATCTTGCAGTTGCACTGCACTGCATTCAGGCAAAGTGAAAATGTAACGGGTAACTAATATTTATTTATTTTAGAGTTGCTTCATTTAATTTAGAGCTAGCAACTTTGGAAAAATCTATAATGCTGTAAAAATACACTTTTAGACTATTTTTACCAAGCTAGTCTGCCAGTCTTCTATTTCATAGTTGGCAACTTGCTCGGAAAGGCCTACATGACCAACCCCACGTCCGCCAAATCCAAGACAATTATGATGATAATTAATGCACTTGCTGTTGTCACATGAATAATTAATTAAGTAATTTTCAACGATGTTTGAGGACATGGTTTGATTGAATAGTCTATTTAATATGTCAACGTTTCAACTGCATATCTGTCAGTCATCATCAGGACATAAAGTTGCAAAGTTCATAAATCATGCACTACGTAAACTAAAATATTCTACAATAACAATCATTTTTTAAAACTCGGTAATTAAAGATATAACTTAAGTTATAAAATACTATCCTTGGAGATTTTTCCATGTATCATACTTAAATTTAAAAAAAATTAATACATAATTAATACATTTTCAAATGTTACAAAAACAACACCTCTTTCAAACTATATGGATAGAGTACACAACAACAAAATAGGGCTAAAATTAGCAGCTAGCTTTTGTTGCTGATTGAAGAAGGAAGTTTGATGAGCATTTTTTGAGGTTATGGGTGGTTGTCCGCTATGCTTACCTCACAAAATAACAACAGTTTTTTAAATATTGTTTTTGAACGTCATTATCGGCTCATCATCACTCATAAATGCGTGCTCATTTTTCCTGGCCACTTTTCAAAGGCATTTGAAAGGCAAATACTCAATAGACTGCACATTTGCGACGCATTCATTCAACATTCACAATGCTTGTGGCTCAAAACTTCCATTACAATCTCTTGTGTGCGTCCAGTACAATCTGTACTGAAAATACTACTTAAGTTATGGAATATGGAATGAAAATGGTTTTCATGATCTTGATACATGTATGCTGCATATGAATATGTTCTTAAAAAATGATGTTACATACATATATGCTTTTGTGTACATGCATGTAATGATGATGATGGTGGTGGCGGTGGTGGTGTGATGTTTTTGTTTACTTTGTTACAGTTCTGCTCTGCTAACAAAGTGATTCTAGTGCTAAATGGTAGCAATGTTAATTTTTAAAACACTTGCGAATTGTGCATAGTAATCGGTTTATATATATCTACTTAAGTAGTTTCGAGAACTGTCATACTTTTTTAGATGTAGTATTCTAAGTATTTACCCATATATTCCATGGGTCTACATTCTACAAACAAGAGTGAGTTTTTATATTTATGCCCACAAAAGAGCTTCTCTTCTCTCTTATGAAAATGTAAACAAACAAGCGAGCCAGCAAAACTGGATCCAAAAACTAAATAGCAATCCCATAACGCTTCTTTTGCTTCTTCTCCACATTGTTTTTACTATGAAATCGTATTTCTGTCATGTAACGTACTTTTGTGTGTACGTGCCTTGGAGTAAGTAGTGGTTTTGGCTTTCATTTCCAACTTCCAAGCAACTATAAAAACTCAGCGTTCCCCTCCAAACTCCAGCACAGATCCAGCCAAAGTCTCAAGCAGTACAGATCCCACAAGCTCAAGCTTTTTTGCTCTCGCAAAAATAAACACTCGGCCGAAAGGACGATAGAACTGACTTCCTGTCAGAAAGAAGCGTAGAAAAAAAGATTTGCGTCTTTCCCAAAACTAACTGCGCAGTTTTGCAGTGCAGTAACCAGCACAAGTGGTGGAACTAGAAGAGTGCGTATTTGTTTCTTGTTTACTAAAACAATCTCCTGTCCTTGACAAAACCGACAAAATGGTAAGTTTTGATTTTCTACTATTGTTATTTAATATTTTTCATTAAGTTTCAATGCAAATACATGCATATAGTCATAGCAACAATTTGGTAGCCATAGTAACTGTGCATAGCTCATGTCATATACCTGCTTCTTGTGCCATCCATCAAAAGACACTTTCATTTTCCTTTCTTTCTGACTCTGAATACCTTGTAAATAATCCACCTTTATTACGACTATTACGAATTAATGGGAATTTAAAGTGAATGTATCCCGTAACAATAGAAAAATGGATAAACGACAATGTAAAAGCCTTTTTTTGTGTAATTCGTGTAGTAGGCAAATAATATTTTACCTGCTACTCATTTTCATGAACATATATCGAGCTAGCTCATAGCTTGAGCCGACTGACAACAATGAACAACGTTAGTCAGCAATGCAACTTTGTCACCTTCATTATTGGCATAAGTGGCAGCGCTGTGTACAGGATAATCCGACTTCAACAACAGTACGCATTTCTACACGCATTGACTTTTACTACAAATCAGACAAGATAACAATCGAAATTTAAACAATTACTTGTACATGTGTGTAAAAATTACCCGTGGCTTTAATTCTCTGTTGTGCACTTCAATCTATTAAAATAATGGATAGCATTGCATTGTTAAGCATTTAACAGGAAATGCTTTATGGGCTGTCACTCATTGGATATGTCTGCAGTCTGCAGTCAACAAAGGCATACTTATATAGTCCTTAGTAATAATACTCTATTAGGTGTAATAATATTATAAGAAAAGGTCAAAGGCAAGTGTTACAATTAATGGGGAAGATAGAACAAAACTGCTGCTTGTGTTTAACAAGGTTCAAGAATGCCATATCTTGTTATGTAGAACATGATATACATTAGAGTGCAAATTTAATTTTTTCACAAATTTATGGCCTAGTATTGCAATCTAATTCAAAAATGCTTTCTTTGTCGGTGATCACTCAATTATTTTTAGAAAAAAAGAAAGGTTTTATAATTATTGGAAAAGTGAAATTTTAGAGGCCATCAACACATAAAGCATGTTTCTTGTCTATTGTGCAACACATTTTAAAAACAGGAGGAAGAGTTTATGAAGTCGTTGCGTTTCCGACAGGTAAAAATTACCAAAATTTCACACAAAACCAAATTTATGCATAAAACAAAAAATACCATTTTGATTCAACTAAACGATAATATTAGATGACACATTTATTCGAAAAGAACTTTTAATTCTTCCACGAATGATCATCATCATCACTTAGATTTGCCATTTCATAGGTCATTTCATTAACATTAACATTATATTACTGTTTGCAAAAATTAAGATGAAGTTTGGTGATAGAGGACTCAACTCAAATAGTTGCCACTGTATGGGATCATGCATCCCAGAAACAGTCCAAATGTTTATTTAAAAAGCATATTTATTGATTTCATATTTTCAGGCTGACAACTCAAACGCAAATGCCAGCATTTCTGCCCAAGCTGCAGCTCAGTCAAGTAAGTTACATCACATGAACAAGCAAGCTCAACAGTGTACATGTTTTCATTAATATACTCCAATGTGCAATACAATGGTTACATAATTTTCTGAAATAGTTTCAGCTCAGGCGACCCAACGAGCCAGCATTTTCGCAGGAAACGATGCGAAAAGGATGAGTTTTGATGGAAATTTGCCTCAATACAACTTGTCTACATCCCCTGGCGCCCTCGGAGGATTAACCTCTGGATTGATCGGAAGTAAGTTCAGTTTTAAAAAACAACATTTTAATCCCCGAAAATAGCATCAATTATTTTTGGAAAAAAAGAATTTTCCATCCGAATTCCGTGAAATCCTTGACTCCCTCTGGAAATATGTTCACTATACATACATACATCACAATATATTATCATACTCTTCTTCATATACTATGAGCAACAGCGGAAAAAGGCGTGTGTGTCAAGTGCCACTATTTTTACCCAATCGTAGAACAACCCTTTGATGAAGTAGTATAATAACAGTATGCATCTATAGTTTAGTAGAAAGATAGTAAAGAGTTAGCAGGAAAGAAACATGAAAAACATGTGAACGTGAAATGCGTAGTATTTCGTGGTAGGTTGAATGAAGGTCCTCCACGAGCCAAAATTTTTAGTAAACAACGCTTCTCGAGAAGAAATGATAGGCTTGCTTGTTGTTGATGGTAGTGGGAAAGCGGAAGCGATAGAATCCGACTTGCAACGAATCGCAATCGATTGTAGACCCTACGCCTCTAAAAATTCCTAGCATCACAGTAGTGCAAGTAAAATGCATTATTTTCCAGGAAATAAATGGCATGTGATACACAATCTTTCCCTCTTACTAGAAGAGAGTGAGTGAACTGAACATGAATCAAGATATTGATATTGTGTTCGTTTGTTGACTGACACATGTTACGTGCAAGAATGCATGCAGATAAACACGATAAATGCCAAATTTCATTACAAAGTGGCATAAGTCACACAACCATGATCCACTGCACCCATTCGTCAATGCAATAGTAAGTAACATGACTTTTTTATATTTTCCAGGCACACCAAACTACAACCGTGACAGGAGGGACTCCTTGAAGCTCTTGTCGCAACTCCAGGATTTTGGAACCGACTAGATTGATGTTGAATTACTTATTACAATCAACATGTAGATTAACTGAAGATGTTGTTGTAGACTGAAATATTCAGTATAAAAATATTATAGCTCTTAATTCCGTATCATTTCTCATATTTATATAAATAAGCGTTTAACAAATTTATGTTGTAAAAGTAGATGAATGTCTAGTAGATGGTGATAGCCTGACGGATGAAACAAAGACATTTAAAAATTAGCAAAGATGCATGATTATGTCCACGTAGAATAGGAATAAAAATTTATCGACTAAAGTACTGAGTATAAAAGTATATAATGTAAATATCACAAGTGCATTGACAAATTTAAGTTGAATCCTGAGTTAAATATTACTTGATACACAAACTAAATAAATATGTTGACATTTTATGTTTCCTTACTTGTCTTTTGATTTTATTTATCAGTTTCGTTTTTTTTAAACCATGTAACCATTTAGTGACTAGTAATTAATATGATGATGCGTTCTGGCATAAAATTTTCAAGGATTATCTTTCGTTTCCATTCTTCCTTTGTTTGGTTGTTGGTATTGATAGCTGGGACATTTAAAGACTGGTATTTCAACTGTGGGAAATTGCATTCTAGTTGCTGATCCAAATATGCAAGCCATAGAAAAACTTTGGCAGTTTGGATCCAGTAAACTGTGTGTGGTTTGTGAGCAGTCGACAGAGCACGGAGTTATGGTGCAAAGATATTAATCTATTAGGCTTTATATTCTATAAAGCATATAAATTATTGTGCAAAATTTTTCTCAGTACTTGTTCTGTAAAGTATTGTAGGTAATGGCACATAAGCTGTTTAATTTTACGTAGCATATATGTAAATGAACGCAAAGCACAGTATTGCACTTGCAAATATGTACATAATATATGTCAATGTATACATTTTTCTAGAATAGATTCAGTGGAAATTGTAAAAAATGGTCAGGTTTTGAAAATGTACGTTGATTCCTAAAGTTGGTCTCTACTTCCGTGATTTCATTCGTTGGGCTAAAGCAACAATCAACAATGGAAACTAATGAGTTGATCTCATCTTATCTCCACTCATCAATATTTTCAGACTTCCGGTCGGTGTCGGTATTCACTCTGCGTGAAAAATTAAAGCTGGGGTAATTTGAACCATAAGGTTAACGAGAGTCTAATTTTTAAGTAAGTTGTATATTTTTACCCAAGGAAGTAATGGTGATTGGTATAATAATGGCATTTGTAAATCCGATTCCACGGATTGAATTGATGGAAATGCTTTAAAATATTGTATGTAGTATGGATTGTATTACAATTTTTAAAGGAGTCTAGTTGTACTTTAGGCATGCATGCGACACTGAAATAAAAATGCTGGGAAATTTCAGTTTGTCTATTGCATATTTACTTCAAGTTATTTACTTTATCGTAATCATGCATGCATCAAGTGCATCTTCAACAATTTTTGTTTCAATTTTACTTTAATTTTAAATGTTTCTTTAGTTTTTCCAATCAAGTTTGTTCTTTATGTAAAATGACATACAAAACCTATTTTAACTTTGTAGAAATTGTTTTATGTTTTTATTTTGTTGATATTGCTATGTATGACTTTACTTTTATATTATTCGTGACGAAAAACATGCATTCTAATAAATCTATTTTTGACAAAATTACACAGTGCGCAATAAGTGAAGACAATTGAGAAAACGAAAGCACAATCAAAACACTTTCATTAGCCATAAATATCGAACATGTTGTGGCTTATTAGAAATAAATTTCATTTCTTTTTGTTTGTCGACGAATTGATAATTGGCATTGTTTTTTTGTAGGTTTCGTCTTTCATTTAAAACCCAGTTTCATGCTCATCACTACTGCAGTATACCGAGTTTTAGCTGACCACTGACAACTGATTGTTGACCAAGCATGTTAGAAATGTTCTAAAAATCCAAATGTTACTATCATTATGTTTTTATGAAGGTTACAAGTTTTTTGTCGGCAACGTTGAAATGCGAACGTTCACCTAAATTCTAGGCAATTTTGACTGTACCATGTCAAAGACTTTAGGAAGTGATACAAGTCAGTAGAAATGAAGTTTACTCATGTTTCAAAATCAAGTTTTCTAAACTTTTCTTTTTTGCCACAACACGGGTAACTTTTTCTTCGTGTAATGATATGGCATTTTTAATTGCAAGGCGAAGAAAAGAGATCTAATTAATTCGAACAGTCACGTCTTCCTGTCCGTCGTTTCATGTCTCTGTGAATTACACGCTCCAAAGTTTCATCAAACATAGTAGTGAACATTTTCCCAAAAAAACAAATGACAATGCAAGTAAATCAGCCATCAACTGGTCCCTTAAGGCTGAAGTAGGAAAGTGACAACTAAATTTTTAATACAACTTTTTAAAAGGGACTTAATTGGCGATCAAAACGGCGAAATGCTTCATGTGGAGATTTCAAATTGTACAAATTGCCTTAGATCATCACTCGGTATTCATCGACTAATAAAACTAAGATTCTCTTGATTAACTTACATTTTCTTACCAAATTTCAGCCATGCATCCTTCATCGCATCATAAAAGTCATCGCAATTTTATTTTGTAAAAATATTTGCTACCGTATCGAGCTGTACGCATTTCCGCTCTTACTTACGTTTCAGCGTGACTTATTAATATGAAAAGTTTCTATTGCCCACTACACAGTAGCAGTTTCTCCGTCTGCATCAATTGTTGATGCTTTAAACATGGCACATTAAGCCAAATGGAAGGTAAAATTACTGTGTAAATAGTATTTAATCACGACACACATTATCAGAAAGTTAATGCGTTTGTATAATGCTACTGTAACATTCTATGTTTGACACATTCATTCGAGACACATATTATGTGTGAGCGATAATTCGAATTGACAAGGGAAAAGAAGATTAGAGCATGTCACATAACAAGTCATAGTTGTAATTTGATTTGAAATATGAAAACTAATGTGTCCCTAGTTCCTATACAGTTCATTAAACTTTTGTTCTAAGTGTTAATTTTACTTTTAGCGACAGTCAAATTTAAAGCAACTATTTTTTGCTTCTCTCAAGCGTTACGATTAAAGTCATAGAATACGCAGTTAAAAGTTACACAAGCGAAGCGGAAACCGTCTACGCTGTCGACGTCATTGGCATTTTGTCATTTTTATTGCACTTTAAGATACCGGTACCTTTTCATGATCATCGTTTTTTGTTAATGTACTTTCATTGTGCAACTTTTCTGTACTACTACCTTAGTAAACTTTATACAGATTAGATTATCGTCATCTTTTTGATGATCTGTTGTAATTCGTCATTACTAGCGTTTGAGCGCTTTCATTCGACTGACCCATTTAGTCGCATAAAATAACTTCACAAACAAATTGCCTGCGAAACCTCAGAAAGTACTAAAACATAAGTTCTGTCTGATATTGTACGTTCATTAACGTAATAGTGATTTTAGAGAGCAAATTACATACTTTCTTTCTGTCTGTCTCTTCTGAAGTATACGGCGGCACATTTATTGTGTTTTCTTCAACTGTGTACTTAACTATTTAATTTATCTGATTGGTACACACCCTTCACCAGACTAAATTGTTTTGAATTTTCTTAATTATCACTGACTGGGTTACAACTTGTGTCACGTTTAAAATTGATGAATCATGATCAGAATCAAGGTACTATTTTTTAATTCAAGGTTTTAATATTCGCATTCAGATTTTCATATTACTCTTTCTCTAAAATATATGAAAATTCTAGTCAAATTTTTGTCATTTGTGTACAATTTATGATTTCAAGCACAAAATAGGGTAAATACTCGAAAGCACAAAAACAGTTTTTATGGATGGTGAATTGTGATTGTTGGTTTTCGTCAGTCAGTAGTTTAAAGTTAGTTAGTATCCTGCTACTTTAGAGAAATTATCCATCGAAAACTTGCGATCTCTACAGGGAAAAACATACTCATGTGAAGTCGTAAAATGAGAAAAATTACACGCATCCTATTACATACACCGCAAAATTAGAAGCTCTACAAATGAAAGTGAATCTTTTTCAATGTGTATCTTTGCGTAATTAAGCTTTAGTCTAAACTAGCAATTTACTTTTGAAACATGAAACATGCTATTCAATTCATCACCCACACCAACCCATCATATACCCAGCATCTTCATCATTATAATTTTATCATTGCAAACTTGACTATTTTCCTATATTTATCAGTACGACTCATATTTGTAAAGGTATTAATGAAATGGATGAGTAAACAGCGGCAGCTGAGATGGTGAGTAAATAATTACTGTAATTAATTTCGAAAATTGTTACTTTCCTCTAGAAGTACAACTGAAGAGTACCTTATTTGTAAACACGCGAAAGCCAATTTTTGTAGGGGACAAAGATGTGCAATTACATTAAAACGGACACTTACTCTTTAAAACAATTGAATGAGAAACTGAATATCATAATTATAATTTCGAGACAAATGGACACAAAAGCAAGTTAAAATTTTGAAAACTATTCCCTATTCTTTGAATAACCTACAGAAAAAATATCTATGCCATGCTGCAAGTTTAAAATCATTTGTCATACAAATATTGAAGTAAATTTCAATGGAGTTTGAATTGAATACTATGAATACTAAAATTCCATAATTCACACTGGGTCTTTATTTTGCAGAATCAAATACAACTGTACATTATGTTTATGTCAAGCCCAACTACACAGCAGAACAATTTCCTGCTTTATTTCGGCACGAACTGATAACAATGATGATAACACATTGTGATGCACTATATATGCTTTTAAAATGTAGTCAATAAAAAATCATTTGTTTTTGAGCATTGAATAGTCAGTAGTAATTTATTTATGCTTGGCTGATTAATTTTAATCAGGTAGAAAAAAATAAAAAACTCATTTTCAGGTTGTTTGTAGAATTTAAAATGCATTCTTCCCCCGTGACTGTGATCTCATCTTTTTTTTGCGTTCTTGTCGACACTTGCACCTTTCAAATTCAAAAAAGATTGCATTTCTACTCGCGACTTCAACAATTGCAGTGAAAAGGTAGTAAAGTTTTTACGTGAATATTCTGACTTTTGCTTTGTAATTAACTTTTTTACTCTAAAAAGCACACTAACTAGGAAGGGAAATGGTAGTATCAATCACAAGATCACATTTTAAAGTTTACCTAAACTACAAAGACTCCCACCTACCACCACCAGCCGAGAATTTTTTTTATGCATTTCATGAGTTTGTACAGTCGGAGAAAATTATCGTATTTTTATTGGCGAGAGGTAATATTTTATTTGCTGCACTACAAAATGCAATTTCCGGTGGAGATCGCGTGCAGAGTGTATTATTATCATTGCACAGCTTCACAATAAAATTACCTGTTTTAAAAGTTCAAACTTTGCATTGTTCTTGTTCGCAATTTGACATGACCAAAACATAATTTTCATCTTTACTGTCTATCTAGCCCAAAAACCTGTGGTATGTTTAGTTCCGTTGAAAACGAAAAGATTCCAATTTTATTGCATGTTTCACGGATACAAAAATATATGTGTTCGCGTTATTAAAAGTAATTAGGCTAAGATGTAGTAGTAAAATTATTTTCTTTATTTTCAAAATCTTGAGTAAAAATGTATGGATGCTTTACACACACACAGTCATCTTCTTTTTTATCACATCATAAATTATGTATCATCTTTGGTCTTGTTCACCATGTCATGTGCGTTTTGCAAAGTCAAAAAGGACTTTCATGTTACTACACTGTGACCATTTTACCCTACAAAACCAAAAAATCTCTGCTACTCTTACTCTACTTACTAGAATTTTCACAGCTGAACGAAACTGAAAGTCACGTCTGCACAATTACATTCAATAAAGCGTGTGTGTTTCATACAATGAATTATATGAGTATGAGAAAGGTTTCAAATAGAGGGTTCAATCAACGCAGTGTAGTTACAAAGACCAAAAAGGTGTGTTCTATTATTAGCTTAAAAAACGTTTCGTTACAACTGCGACAGCATTATTTATTCCTGTCGACAGTAATTTGAATTCCAATCCGGTGGTAATTAGTACACTGCAATGCAATGCAAAAATTTCTTTACTGTAATTTACTGCACACGCTATTGACTCATCATTTTTGTTTTGCATGCAATAAAAAAGCAACTTTTGTTTTGCGATATATAGCCAAGTTGGAAAGGCACAAGTACAACCTATTTTTTAATTTGGCAGATAGCACAAGCTTTTGTCAGTTGACAGAGTTATTTACGTTATGAAAGTCAGCAGGTTACTTGTACACAATTTTTACAAAATTACATACAGGTAGGTGAATAGATAGATTTATTGCATTACGAAAACAAAATATAATGCCAATGCCCCTAGGTTTAGTTCTCACGCATTTCCTAACTGATATATGTATTTTTATCATTATCACTCACAGTTCATGTGAATATTATAAAATATAATGAACTGTTGAGATCATTTAATATCCTTTCTGTTTGTACTACGTAATATATATGATACATTACCAATCTATTGCAACGTGGGTTGCTTTTATATGAAAAACCAGCAGTGCTATTATAGTACACGGGTGTAAAGTGTAATTTAATTGCTTTATCATTATCATCATCAACATCAGATTGAACGAGAAAAGTTATTAATAGTAAATTTAATAACAGCTCAGTTCAAATTTATCGAGTTTTCACAGAGACGTACCGTACAGGGAACATTTTTCAGTAGTACACCATCCATGTATGCAAACATTTTATTTATCACGACAACAAACTCGTCGAACGAAGCTAAAGGTAACTACTGCAAATAATATGCAACAATGTTGAATGCAATTATAGTTTAATTATTGATTAAAAAATGCACATAGCATAATATAAGGTGAACCTTTTCGTACAGTACACAGCCTCCCAGCTCCCGTAATCATTTCACTTTCATTACATTTATAAACATAAAACTTTTTTCTTCCTTCCTCCTTTCTATTTTTACAACAGCTCGTCCTCATATCTCCTCTGGCATTGTTGAAGTTGACATTATGCTTTATCATATCAATATATGACTTCATACTTCATGTCAAATGCTATTCTTCTATACTACTTCCACACAATACTACTTCAAGAAAATACATTTAGAGCCAACAATGGCATGATAAAAGGGAATAGTAAATTTTATTTGCGTTATGTGGTATCTCTTATTTACACGCTAATTTTGATTAAATGGTTACGACTTATTGTTGGTATTATAGCATTAGCATATCATATTGTTGTGCTTTATGTGTAGATAAATGAATGCATAGTTTTTACATATGAAATGAAAGAAAAAGCATTCGTAATTCATGATGATACAGGTCTCAGAAAGATTATACACTGTGTACACGGTAATAACGTCATGCATTGTTTCTATCATATCAGTGTGCTGCCACCCTGTAATAATATGCAATTACATCTGTATGATGATAAGCTGACTGTTTTCCTCTCCCCCTCTCTCTACCTCTTTCTACACATCAGTAAAAATATTTTCCGTGAAATAAAATTAGCTACCTGATTTTATGCATGCCGACATTGAATTGGCTTTGAACGATGATGGACACTAAATATAAACTAGACGAAAAATTTCTCTTTCGGTAGAAGAGACAGGATCGACCCATATTTCTCATTTTCATTTTTACCACAATTTTTAACTTAAACATACACATTGTTATTGTTGAAAGTATTCTGCTTTGTGGCGGTGATAGGTTGTGGTTTACACAGGGTGACTTGACTTGTCTCTGGTTTCTAGTTTACTTGCACATTTCACGCAGTATTTGTACTTTTACACACTTTAAGGGCTGAAATGATGATAATCATGAAATGAATCATGATCACATTTTACCAAAACGTACCACCTATTCTTTTGGATTTCATTGTTGTTACTCATGTTATGATAATGTACAAGTGCAGGTGAGAGCAAAGGGTGAATGCTTGTCGCACATTAACTCGCTCGCAATTTTTATAATCACTACGTTAAGCGGTAATAAACAATAATACTAGCGCAGCGCACATGGTGGTGGGGGTGTACTTGTTTCATATTAGCTATATAACATAACGATAAGTATTACTAAATTTACATTTTCATTTCAACATCAGTTTACTACACACGTTTACAATAGAGCACATTGTTGTTACGTTATACACGATACATTTTTTTATATCGCATCATAATTTTGTTTCTCTCATTGTTGTAGTCTTTATTATTATCATCATGGGTTTTTACATGAGAAAGCTTATATTCAAACTTATCATAGTCATCATTCATTGAGACAACATACCACCACAACGCAACGTACGCAGTCAAGTCAGAATTTCTGCATTGTTGTAATTGTTGCTGAACAATTTTAGAAATATAAATATAAGTACGAAACGAAATGGCGACGACGCATACACATTGAATATAGGCACTCTGACTGACTGACTGATGAGAGTACGCTTCCTTCGCTTCACGATAATCGTTCGATTCGCTCTCTCTTTCATTTTCATCTTTTTACTTTTTTACAACAAAGGATTTTTCATGAAACACCACCATACCACCACCACCACCATACCAAGTCAGTCAGTAAGTCAGTAAGCATCATCTTCTCCTCCTTCTCTCTTTCTTATGGCCAAGCTAACAATGCAAGGCTGAGAATCTTGCATCATAGTCTTCTTCTTTGTAAAAACGCAATCAGAAAGGATTACTAAAACGAAAAGTAACGATTTCGAATATTATTCATCTTCTACAAAATAGAAGCATGCCGGATGAAATCGTAAGTGGTTTTTGATTTTGATTTTAATCTTAGATGTTAACAAAAATTTAATGAATTATCATTTTTATAAACATTTTCGTTTTCCCTTTCATTTGAGAACGATCTTCTTTGAATTATAATAAAGTTTCAATTTTTATCTTCCTTTCTAGGTACTGTGATGTGAACGTGGATTGAACATTGATTTATAAATTGTTCGTGAGAATTGGCAGTTGTAGAAAATCAAAAAAAAAAATCATTTTAAATTTCGATTACTTCAACTTACCACACCCTCACATTAGTTAGGAGTTTGAAAATTACGTACATTTCGCTTTCGTAATCATAAACAATCTCGCAATCGACCGTGTGTTGAAAAGGAGTTTTATTACTTGTTTGAAAGTTCCGATATAATCTGAGCCGAAGAAATCTACTTTTTTTGTGTGAACTCTTTCTGCGTTTTCATATTTTACAACAATGAGGTGGCGAAAATCCAGTGTATTTGCCGTATTGGCATGTATTTTCACATTACTGCCGGAAAGTGTCTTTCCATTTCCAGAAGGAAACTCAACATTGGCAACATCAACACCTTCATCATCACTATTCTCAACAGCTTTGAGATCACGTCGCATGTTTGACACATCGCTGCAGAGTTCCATCATCAAACTCATAAGAGAGCTAATGCTCACCCCAAAAATTTATGAGAGCATGAGTAATGCTATAGAAAGGAGGGCAGACTATGGTCGCGTATTATTTCCGGGAGAGTCGCAACAAGGCAGATCTGCAAGTATAATTTCAGCAGCACCAAGCAGAACATATATTCAGTCGACTGCCCCACCGTCTGTACCGTCACCCCCACCTTCTGGAATGCGATCTATGTCACTGTCAAGTAGAACAATTGACAGTAGTATGAACAGTAACAGCAACCCCAATCACTATCATCACAATCCAAATATTTACGAGGAAGGTGGAATTTTGCGAAAAGTAAGAGCAGGGAAAGTGGAGCGAGTTCCAAGGCCAATAATCATAAATGGAAATAGTGCAGCATTCCATGCGCCAAGATACAACAGAATGCTAGAAGGTCCAGCTCCCACAGTTGGGGGCACCAGCGCCATTAAAATCCCCCCGCCATCTGTGATAATGAGCCAGCCGTTGAGAATCATTGAGGGAAACCGTGACAGCCGAGGAAGAAGCCTGAAAGAAATTGATGTACAAGGAGTAAGAGTAATTGTTGGTCAGAGAGTGCCTGATGATCCAGAGGATAAACTATTCACTTGGAGAAATGGGCGTGTTATCAAAGGCATGTTTTTCCCAAATGACCCATCCAACAGCAGACCGGTCAACCAAGAAGAATCTAATGATATTTCTAAGCCCGGTGGTTCTTTAGTCGTTAGCAATTCGTATGATTTTTAATTTACAGTTTACACAAATTACGCAAGTGTATATAAAACATATAGATAGTAGTTGTAAGTAGGTCGTGTGGGGACTGATTGGTAAAATGATTCATTTGCCACATAGACGTATAGCAGTTAATTAAATATTCCGTTTCGTAACCCAGCGGCTTTGTTAGGTTGTTTTATAATTGTTCCTAACTTATAGTTACCATACTAAGCTAAACAGGGGGTTTTCCTGTTAGCGTTTATGTAATAATTTAGTAATTGTATTTTTATTAAGCAATTCCTCTTCAACGATGTCATGCAATGCAGTTGGTGCGACTTGCCTTCGTGTTAGTTTTCTTACATCCGATATCACATAATTATAATACATGAAAAGTGTTTAGCCTGGGTGCAATTTTTAACAGAAAGATATATATTCATGTCGCATGTGTATCCGTTTGCCAGTATGAATGATACGATACGATAAGAGTGCATGGGAAAAATAAAAATGATTTTCAAAAAACTACTCAAGGCGTTACCTCACTTTCAAAATGTCCTAAGCTTTGTCACTGTTTAATTTTCTCAAACATATTGAGGTGTTAGGCTAACAAACAGTTATGAAATCAGTAATCAGAATCTTACGAACATGAACAATTAAAACTGATTTAAATTTTAATAGGGAATAGCCAGGAATCAAACTCCTCAGATAAACGAATTTACAAAAAGTTTACACAGGTGTGTTTACATGTTTACTCACTCGTTTACTTCACTTTCTTTCTTACATTCATTTTCTTCAATTCATTCATTCAATTTACCCATTTTGCAGTGATATAGTGCCAAGTCAAATCTATAGTTATACATTAATCAAAGCAAATCATTTTTAAACCTCTTGACACAGTATGTATATTCTGTTTTTGTGTTATAAAAGATTTTATTGCAATGTTTTCGATATGAATAATTTAATAAAATTGACACGAAAGAAGTTATTATACTGATTTTTCATACAAAATAAAAATCTGTTTCTCAGTTTGTACTTATTTGGAATAAAAACTTATTAACATTTTCAGGCTTTTAGAAGAAGTTCCCCGATTTCACCAAGAAGCTCGTCCCTCTCTTCATCAAGACGTGAAACTTGGGCGTTGAAATTTTCTACTTTTTTACCAATAGCCTCCTTATGCTTGACATTTTGTTCCAACATTTGCTTCATAAGGCCTTTCACGGTCACCGAATATTTAGGCGATTTCTTTGCAGATTTATCGTTACCACGTTGTGACATGAACTTCACGATATTGGTAATTTGATCGAAAATTTGCCACCTTCTTCTACCTTCTTTTGGACGCGAGTTAACTATTTTCCAAGTTCTATAAAGATTGCTCCATTTTTTAAAACACTCATCCTTGTTGCAATCACGATGCCCAAGTGCAAACATATCTTTGGCGATTTCATCCCAAATTAGGAAATCTTTTTTATTTCTTTTCCTGAATTTTTGTTCATGGTTCTGAACACATTGAAGAAAGTGTTTTACTTTGCGCTTCGACCACTGGCCAACTGAAAAAGAAAGAAAACAAAACAAGATTGATGATCAAATAAATCTGTAATGATGTATAAGTAATTGGTAATTTCAGTTACAATTTGTAGAAGGCGCATTTACCTTTATTTAACTGATTACCTCCTGTAATTTGAGTACTAAGTTGGTGATTTTCATTCCTCTGTTGGATAGCTTTCCTGCTAAAAACTGATTGCAATTGTCCAGGGACGGAGGCCTGATACTGAGTATTGTCATTATCATCCTCGGCTGAATGAAATGTAATCTGCTCGTTGGTTGTTTCTAGAAGGCACTGTCCATTATCAAGGACCTGCAATAGGGTAAGTTGCTCCCCAGACAGATTGCCAGCGGAAGAGGATGGAATACATCTTTTCAATGTCCGGGTTGCTTTTCCAGTGAGAATTTCATGCCTCCTGCTAGCATCTTGATCTTGAACATCAATGATTGAAAAGTTGTCGATTTCGACGTGATAATCCTGAGGATCTGTTGATAATGACTCCTCTGAATGAGATTCATTTTTAATAAAAAACAATCGTTCATTCCCTTTTTGTATTTCAGTAAACGAAACAGGTAGGTAAGGGGCCCGTCCACTGTTTCCTCCTCTGCTAAATCCATCTTCGTCACCTTTAAGGAGAAAAACCATTTCTTATAAGCATGTTCTCTTGACCTGACCTTTGGTATTGGGCATTAGGTTGACAACAATTTATGTACCTGATGATAAAGTACCGCTTCTGTCGACCGTGTCGACCTCAGTTTTTAAGGATTGTTTTACCTTTCTTGAAATTCGGTTTGATTTGTTCATCTTCAGTCTTTTATCCACGCTTTAATTACCCAACCAGTAAACACAAACAAACGACCCACGACCCCAACAAACTACTCGTATTTAAGGTGAACATAACTATTAAGGAGGTTTATCTTTAATACACGTGCTTTTGGTTTAAAATACAACTCTAAAAAATGAAAACACTAAATAGCAGCTGAGCTTCGAGCATAGCTCGGCCAGCAGCATAGCAGCATCAGCATAGCATCAGCATAGCCACAGCCTTCAACTTGTTTGCATTTTTGCATTGATGATGTAGGGTATTTTGGGTATGTGTTGTGTAAGTGTAATTGAATGTCATTCATGTGTCACCGGGTGCAAGTACATCATGAACATGAACTCGAATTATGTTATGGAAAGCTTTCCAGAGATTCCAGAAAAGCTTTTTTATCTACAGAAGCGTTTTCTTTGTTGTTTAACGGTTAGTGTAAAGTAAAAAAGGGAAATTAACAAAGGAAAGAGCTAGCAAGGTGAACCAAAGCCATGAACATATTAAACGATAACAGTAAACGATAATACAAGCACAATTAAATGTTTTCTTACATTTTAAAAAGTAATTTGATTCGTTACAGTAGAGCTTAATAGAGCTTATTAATTCGGATAACAAGTTTCATTGGATAATTACAAAATCAGCTAACTTTGTGTTTGTGCAACGATAATATTTTGTTGTATAAATAGCATTTATATCTCGTTCAAAGCTCATGTTAATTATTGTGATGATGAAGTAACGATTTTTATGAAATATGATTTCCAGAATAATATGCACAGAGTTTGACCCGTTAATTTTGAACATCTTCCAAAAGACCAGCCCTTCAA
>JAQFXM010003633.1:0-19521 GCA_034693345.1 Entomobrya multifasciata
AAGCTCAGATATGCGCTCCTCGAGCGAACGCAGATTTGCGCTCATGGAGAGCATATATGCGCTTGTGTGCCATACTGACTTTTGAATGCATGTCATGTTTTGTCATTGCATTTTAAATGTCTGAGTTATCAGATTCGTTTTGTGTCTTCTCTCTTAGATTGAAAGCCACTTCAAATATAGACTTTATAGACAAGTTCATTGGTAATTAGAATGGTGATTTATCAAGTGACAAATTAATTGAATAAATTATTAAAGATAATAGCTAAATGGTTGAGTGATGCAATTCATTTCAATTTATGCAATGCTGGCTCAGTTAATGATATGCAGAGAAAATCGAGTGCTGGTGCATCAAGCCAGTTCACTACTTTCTGCTTTCTTCTCTTTGCTGCTCTACTGCTGTGAAACATTTCACCGTGTTAGATTATCCTTTTTCGAATGTTGAATTAGCTTTTTTTACAGTGTTAGTTTATGCTTTTTTGAGTGTTGCGTGTTAGGTTGGATGATTTTTCAGTGTTAGGTTTGGCATTTTGCAGTGTTAGGTTATTCGTTCACGTAATTTGACATTTTGCACTTGAAAGTCAACACAGTAACAAATTGAAGCTTTTTTGTTTTGTACTGTTTGTAATTTGCGGCGGTGTAGTGGTAAGCGAAGATTTTTTTTCAAAAAACATATGAAAATTAATGCAAAGAGGATAATGACTTCATAGTTTTAATTAGTTTACTGATGTTTTACAATTACGAAAAGGATTAGCGATACAGAAATTACAGAAGCTAGTAAATTATTTAAATCATCAATTTCATCAGAAAATCCAAAATGATAAATGATTTACATATTTACTTAATCATAAAACAATTTTTGCTTTCAAATATTTTTATAACCCTGTTTTTAGGTAGTGTGATTTCTTAACATCAACTGATTATTAAAATGATTTTTTAAAGGAAGCTGACTAGCTGAATGTTAAATGAGGGGTGTGTTGACACGAATTGGACAAAGTCATGAAAAGGACAAATAAATGACTGATGCATTGCATTTCATTGCTCTTTTTGTGAATAATATTGTCAAGTCCATATTCTTTTTTAAACTGTACACCTTTAAAAATTTGAATTTTTTGGCTTTCCCTTTGTATTTTTTTGGTGGACCAATTAAATTGCATCGTCCACCCCCGCACCACAATTCTTTCTCAGCTTTCACAAGCTGCATTTTTTACAAAAAAAAGCCTGTTATATGTAGTTATGCTTTACGCCCATTATCATTAATCAATTTTTTATGATTTTTTGTTGTTTTGTTGTGCATTTCATCATTGAAAACCAAAAAAATTATTCATTAAAGCAGGACATTTAATAAAAGCCAAAGTTAATTGGAGACCAATTATTCTAAAAATTACATGTACTGAAATTTAACAATTAATTACGCTAAATCGGCTTGACTCTAATTTTATTTTATTCGAAGAGTTTTCTGATATATATGGGCTTATTGTTATTACTTAAAGTTGCCCTATCCATTTTCCAAACAGCTTTCATATAATGGCTTTTTACCGTTTAGCATCTCACACTCAGGCTATGCTACCTACAGGCCACAGGCTCTTCTCAAGCACACTATTTTTACTCGAAAAAGTTTCACCTCAGCACGCACATAATATAAATGTCTGATGCATTGGTTAACCCTTTTTGATACATTTGTACGCATGAAAGGGTTAAGACTGGACTGGAGTGTATTCCGTCTCCGTATCTTGCATACTAGGTTGCATACAACACCAACACAAAATTACATCTGTTCCCGTCAATCTTCCTACACTTTTCATCGTTGCGGGAATATGCATGTATGTATGTGTTTTTTATGTAAGTATCCGGATTAGGAATAAAGATCAGGAGCACGTTAACTATTGGCATTTAATAGGTAGGTAGGTAATTGGCTGATTTGCTGACAAAATATTATCCAGTAAATTAGACATTAGTGTGTGAAAGTGATAGTATTTGTTACTGTGTACACACGCAATATAAAAAACAAAGGGGAAATTATGCATAGTAAATAGGTAATGATGATTGGCACTCAAAACACAATCAGGTTCTTGTACTGGTATACATGAAACCACAGTAGCGACGACATCCACAGATTAACCGACTTTGAACAAAGTAAAGTGTTTCACCATTCGCTCAAGGCATGGCTTTCTTCATTCATTTTCGAGACGATGGGTAGCAGGTTTCGTGGTGGGGAGCCTTTGCGGTGCTCTCTCCGTCCTCTTCTTTCATAACTACTTTACTTCCCCATCACCCCCCAAAGGTAAATTTCTAATTAAAATTTATCAGAGGAAATTCCTACGACACAAAATACACATTGCCTCAATTTTTTATATTTTTTTAAAATTTGAAGCAGTGTCTTCAGATGGAGTGCTAGTGGACTTGGCATGGAGGGAGGTGCTAATGCGACAGGAAATGAATGGCATGAAGTCCGTTCAGGAAGGAGTGCTCACACTTCATAAACAACATCTTTTGGGGAAAAATCATATTGGTGATGGGACCGATGCAAAATTATTGGCTGTATGAGTTTACATTATAAGAATAATTTTACAAATTCTGACAATTCTGCTTTATTTTATTAGAATTATTGATTTAAAATATTTATTGTTTTTAAACAGGAAATGGCAGTTAGTAAATGCGAAGTGATACAAGTGGCGATAGTTTGCGCTGGCCATAATTCTAGTCGTTCGATGGTTACCCTCATTAAATCCATGTTATTTTATAGAAAGAACCCCCTTCATTTGCATCTCATTACGGATGCCAAGGCACATCTCATTCTTAGCACTTTATTTGACACTTGGAGTATACCTCAAAGTATGCTACTTATTTACATTTCTTGGTAAAAAACGGCAACCTGAAATTACGTACTTAATTAACCTATTTATTTTGTCGGTTGCAGTGGAAGTCAGCTTTTACTTAGCGGACAACGTTGTTCCGGAAGTAAGCTGGATTCCTAACAAGCACTATTCTGGTGTTTATGGCCTGCTTAAATTAACTTTGCCTAAAGCATTACCACCAACACTAAGAAAAGTTATCGTGCTGGACACGGATGTCACTTTTGCTACCGATATTGCTCAACTGTGGGCGTTATTTCAGAATATGAAAACAGACCAGGCACTTGGTCTTGTAGAAAATCAGAGTGATTGGTACTTGGGAAAGTTATGGAAAAATCATCGTCCATGGCCTGCATTAGGTCGGGGTTACAATACAGGTACTTCACTCCACTCCTTTAAACCATTTTTTCTTCATGAAACGAGTTAGGGATTCAAAATATTAATAATTTTTGTTAATTATTCAGGAGTGATACTTATGGATCTTTCGAAACTTCGTGGCATGAATTGGCCACACTTATGGCGCATGATTGCAGAGCGTGACCTACAAACAATGCTTTCAACATCACTTGCAGACCAAGATATTTTTAACGCAGTGATTCAGCAAAATCCTCAAATTCTACATGAAATTCCATGCCATTGGAATGTCCAATTGTCTGATAATACAAGGTCAGAATCCTGCTACACAGAAGTTGCAGATCTAAAAGTTATTCACTGGAATTCTCCAAAGAAGCTTCGAGTTAAAAATAAGCACGCTGAATTTTTTCGCAATCTGCACTTGACATTTTTGGAGTATGACGGAAATCTTCTTAGAAGAGAACTATTTGGCTGTAGTAATTACAGTAGTAATACTAAACAGCAAGCTTCTAACTATGTTAGCCATGAACAGGTAAATTAAATGGGCCAAAATATCGAAATTGAAATTCATGGAGTTCAATTGTTAAAATATTAATTAATATTTTCTTGTTTTCTTAGATAAATGAAGATGACGCTTGCTACGAATTTCGATCAGTAAAATATATTAAATATCGAACACATCTATTTTACTTGGACTACGATTATGAGCAAGATCCCAAGGACGGTAGTAGTGAGTGGGATGTCACACTGGTTGCTCAATTGTCCATGGACCGTTTACAAATGATTGAATCCTTGGCAAAACACTGGGAAGGTCCAATCAGCTTGGCATTGTACATGTCTGATACGGAAGCGCAACAATTTCTAAGCTTTGTATTAAGTTGTGAAACACTAGCATCTAGGAATAATATTGGGTATCATGTTGTGTACAAAGAAGGGGTAAGAATTAGTCGTAAAGTCTTTCTTTAATTACCATGACATTTCATATTTTATTCAGCATGTTTGAGGGTTAAAGTAACGATGAAAATATGTTGTTTATAATTGCAGAGCCTTTATCCCATCAACTTTCTGAGAAATGTTGCCCTAGGTCAAGTGACGACTCCGTATGTGTTTCTACTTGACATCGATTTCCTTCCAATGCTTGGCTTGTACCCTTACTTGAAACGGGTCATGTCAACACTTCACATGAGTGAAGGAAACAAGGCTCTTGTAGTGCCTGCGTTTGAGTCCTTGCGTTACCGCTTGAATTTTCCAGAGAGTAAGGCCGACCTTTTAAAAATGTTGGATGTTGGTGAGCTGTTCACATTCCGTTTTCACGTTTGGGCGAAAGGTCATTCTGCTACGGACTATCCGAAATGGCGCTCAGCTACCACCCCATACAAGGTTATTTTAAAACTGAACTAATTTTACATTTGAATTGTTTGGGGAAATTATACAAATAATTTAACTTTTGAATTTTTAGGTAAACTGGGAACAAGATTTTGAGCCATATGTGGTAGTACGCCGGGACGTTCCCGAGTTTGACCTGAGATTCGCTGGATTTGGCTGGAATAAAGTCAGTCATACGATGGAACTTGAAGCACAAAATTACCAATTCATTGTGTTACCAAATGCTTTCGCTGTTCACATGCCACACGCACCAAGTCTCGATATTGCCAAGTATCGAGCTAACCCTCTCTACAAAAGGTGCCTGGACACTTTGAAGAGTGAATTTATTGGCGATTTGTCAGTGAAATATGGAAGAACATTTTCTATTGCCAATTAAGTTTTTCTATTAAATATTTTTCATAAACATACTTAACTACTTACATTTTAAAACCAGCATAAAAATGTGCTGCTAACTACTACCAACAACAATAATACTCTCAATCAACTTATTTACTAAAAAAAAGCTTTAAATATTTTTTGTTATAATGTTACTAAATGTATAGTTTATTTTACATAACAAACCTAATGCTTTACTTTACGCTATTATATTTCAACAAAATATTTAAGATCCAGTAAAAATATTTGTTGATTTTTTTTGTGATGAACTATTGAATACAATTGTTTATACAATTTATTTTGTTAATAAAACTATTACGTTACGTATGTATTTCAATATAAAAAATGCACATTGTGTTAACTTTGAATATCCAGGAAACAGTGTCATTTATTTTTCATGTTTGACGGCTGCAATCATTGCTAAAATGACAAACTTGGGCATTTTTACTTCAGTTCTAATTATTTCAATTCATTCTTCATAATTTATGATTTGAAGATTACGATTTTCAACGCTTATTGTTTTGGCAAGACACAATACCTTTCGTCTTCAAAAAAATCCGAGTTGTTTTAGAAGGAAACTGATGGGAGTTTTGTTTGCATTGTATCATAATCATAATTGCATTAAATTGCACTCAAAATCATCTGCACGTTTCCACGTTTGTAAATAACATTTTTCCTTACATGTAAACAAAATTGTAGATTTTGCCAGCCTGCGAGGCAGGCGCAGCAAAATCAAGATTATATGAGTCTTCCGGAAACCGGAAGACATCACGGTACACCTTGTAGTAGTCGACTATAGTATTTTGGAGACACTACTTCCCGCTATATTTTTCAAAGCTCGTGGCTGATTTCCACAATCAGCCAATCAAATTTCTCCACCGTCTGGTCCACATCCATCCTGCATCCACCTGAAATCCTCATTGTTTCAAAGCATTAATCGTCGTGATTTATGGGGGAGGGTAGGCGGGCCGTGATGTCTTCCGGTTTCCGGAAGACTCATATAATCTTGATTTTGCTGCGCCTGCTTCGCAGGCTGGCAAAATCTACAATTAATATTTCGTCTTCCTACTACCTTCAACATCACGGTACACCTTGTAGTTATTCAAAGCTATTCACGGCGATTAAAAATCAAAATAGAGTCATATTTATAGCAAACAACATGAAATTTAGGTTCAAACACTTTTATTTACAACACTTATTCATTGTATACATTCAATTAAAATCATCTGATTTACAAATTTAATTAAAAACTGCATCTACATAACTTGATACATTTTGGATTGGCCTATTATAATGCCTTGCAAATACTTGAGACGAAGATGACCATCCAACATGTTTTAAAATTGTATCCACATTAACACCATTACTAGCTGCTTTCGACGTAGACGCATGTCGAAAACTATGCGCTTTAAAATCCCCTTGAACATTTGATAACTTTAAAATATCACACAACCACCTGCTAATGGTTTGTGACGTTACTGCCTTAAATGGGGCAACATAAGACAAGAATAAATTTTCATTTCCGTTACGAACTTGAGATGACTTTGCGATATAAGACCGAAGTGCTTCATAAGGACAAATTAGCTTATCATGGAAGGGTGGTACAATCAATATAGGATTCTTATTGTTAATACTAGTAGTTTTTAACCTAGCCGGTAACTTAATTTGAACATGCTCACCCCATATTATATCATTTAATTTTATAGACGCAATTGTTTGCACTCTTTGACCTGTAGCTAAGACAAGTAATGCTACGGTTTTTTGAGAAATACTTTTCAAACTGTCATCTAACTTCCTAATTTCATTTAACACAATACTCGCATCCCATGTTACTTGATAACGCGCCCTTGGGGGTCGAAGTTTTGCGACACCTTTCATAAAGCGTGTCACTAAGCGTTCTTCCCCTAACGGGATTTTACGGTCAACAAAGACAGTTGATAGTGCACTTCTAGCAGTATTTATAGACATATAACTTAAATTTAAATCATTTAAATACTCAAGAAAACTTATTACATGAAAAACATTATCATCAAACGGATCAAAATTCTTTTCTTTACAAAATTGTATCCATCTTTTTACACAGGTATCATACTGTTTCCACGTTGAGTTGGTACACGATTCTTCTAAAACATGAGCTGACGATTCTGATAATCCTAATTTTAATGAAATTCTCCGCATAAAACTGCGACTGTCAAGGTTGTCTGTTGGCTTAGATAATGAGATTTGTTTGTTGATAAATCAAGTAGCATGTCACATTGGGGCTTAAATTGAAGAATATCAGAGATGACAAGTTGTTTGTATAATGGAAACCAAGGTTGGCTTTCCCAATGTGGAACTACCAATATTCCAGTTGCCTTTTCTAAAATTATCTTTTTTAACACTCTTAGTATTAAATTGAAGGGAGGAAAAGCGTAGAAGAAACCATTCCATGGAATAGTGAACGCGTCAGTGGCAACAGCGTTCTTGTCTGGAAGCCATGATACATACCTAAGAAGTTGGCAATTATTGGCAGATGCGAACAAATCTACACATGGCTCTTGAAACCTATCTACAATATTTTTAAATAATCGTGGATTTAACATGTATTCACTACTTGTGTCAACTGATTTGTCACGTGACAATGAATCTGCTATAACGTTGTCCTTAGTTGAAATATACCCAGCAGTAATCCAGCAACTATTATTCTCACAGAATCGCCAAATCAGCTTGGCTATTTTATGACAATTAGTGGACCTACAGCCTCCAAATTTGTTGTTGTACGCTAAGGCCGTATTATTATCGACTCGTAGGAGTATTGAAAGCTCTGGCTTGGTCACAAATGCATTAAGTGAATACAGTACTGCTAGTAATTCTAACTCGTTAATATGCATACATTTCTCCTGATCTGACCATTTTCCTGCAATTGATTTGCCTTCACAATATCCGCCATACCCATCTAAGGATGCGTCAGTAATTATAGTTAAGTCTATTTTATCAGACGAAATTAGCTTAAAAGAATGATTTACATTATTCAACCACCAGTTTAGATCTTGAATGGACTCATTCGATAACGATATGATTGCATTAAAGTTCCCTGTGTTAATTTTTAATCCTTCACTCTTCTCATATTCTAACTGGCGAATATAAATCTGTCCGTACTGAACCGCAGGGGTTACTGAAACTAACACACCAATCAGTTCTGCTAAATCTTGAAGTAATATTCTTTCACATTTTTGCAATGCCAATGTGCAATGTTTTCCTACTTTTTCTACTTTTTTCTGGGGCAGTTTGATACGCATGTTAACAGAATCGAGAATAAATCCCAGATATGCTACTTCTTGCTTTGGCTCTAGCTGGCTCTTTTCAATGTTAATCTTTAACCCTAATTTATCGTAAATTGATAGGACTACTTTCACTGTTTGCCTACAAACCGTTTCATTTTTATCTATTAAAAGACAATCGTCTAAGTACATATTACACTGCTTTCCATTTGCCCTTAAATGTTTTATCACTGGGCGCATTATTTTTGTGTATAATCTAGGAGCTACATTTAATCCGAAGGGCACACACGTGAATTTATAAAGTAAACCTCGCCACATAAATTTCAAATACTTTTGATGGGATTCATGAACTGGGATCGCATGATATGCGTCCGACTGATCTACAACTGCCATGTAACAATTTCTGTACATTAAATTTGACGCTACTCTTGTATCTTCCATTTTAAAGTGTTTCACCTCAATACACTCATTTAGTTTCTTCAAATTAATTATAAGTCTATACGTGCCGTCAGGTTTTGGCACAACAAATATTGGGGAAATAAATTCATCTTTCTCTACAGTAGACTTAATTACAGCACCAGAAAGTAACAATTTTTCAATACAATTATCTATCGCAGCCATTTCATTATCTGCCATTTTCCTAAGTTTTGGGTACACACTTTGTTTTGGAATAAAAGTAAATGGTATGCGAAATCCCGTTATTGCTTTCAGAACAAACTTGTCATCAGTGATAGTCTTCCAATTGTTTACAAAATATTTTAATCTACCTGCCTGATTAAATACCTCAGAGTTTTTTAGTTGTGCTTCTGGTAGTGCTGAAAAGATGGGCGATTGGTGAATGATGCTTGGTTGCGGTTGAAGCTTCTCCCCCGGTTGTTCCAGTTTCCTCTCTTCTGGGGGTATGAAGGGAGGCGATGAAAGTTTAAATTCGTTTGCGATGAACGAGGTTGGTTGTAAGGTCTAAACCGACTGCCGCTTCCTCTCATACTGCTTCTCATGATTGTAGACGCGGTCTTGCTTTGTTTAAGAGACTCCGCCAGTTCATTGCCAAAGAGCCATTCTGAATTGGGAATCTCCCGACTGCATATACCGCTGTACTCTGAGTTAATATGACGCTTCACGTTACCTCGCCTCTTTAAATTCATTTCTTGCAAGAAGAAGAAGAAGATTCATTTCCAAGAAGATTTGCACCTTTGATAGCATAGTCAATTATTTCATTCAATAGTTCCTTGGAGCTCGCAGGTCCTTGATCTTTTCTTGCAGTAATTAAAGCAGCCGTATTGGCAATCTTGGAAAGGCTTGAAAGGCCATACACAAGAGAATTCTGAACTTGTTGTGAATGGACATCGTCCATTTTCTCATTAGGTGGAAGGCATTTCCAGATCTCATTGTTCATTTTTGGAACACGGAACTCTCTACAGTTGTCCGGGATTTTGAGACAATCTTTTAATTTCGCAGTTGTTTCCTTTTTCAAAGGGCGCGTCACTGTCTTGACAAAGGCTGTTGCGAGATTGGGAATCAAGGCTGCGCCATATTCCGTAGTTTTTTCAACATCTTCCAATGCATCAGCGATTTCTTTCTGCTGAACCTCGTCAAGGTCAGGTGATTCTACGGTTCAATTATGTAATTGGCTTTACCAGTCTAATATTTTAACTCATGGAAATATAAGATTTTTCTAGTAATTGTATTTTTGTTGATCTTTACCCTCAATACTCTGATTTCCAACACTTCCAAAAATATCAGTTGGACTGATTGTGATTCCTTCATTAGAGTCAAAATTCTCAATCGTAAAAGTTTGTTGGACCGGGGGATTACTTGGTCCAGAAGTGACACAGTCAATTTTGTTGGACAACATTTCCATCAACCTTGGAATGTCCTTCAGGTTTTCTAGAGCCTCTCTGTTAGCCATTACGGTCTCAACCAAGTCATCAACGTGCTCGGAGCTATTATATTTTAAAATACGATGAATTAATTAGCTGTGCATAAACCATGCCACAGTTAAAATAGTCGCCTGTACAAGGTCTACTGATAACAATAAGCCGCCTTCGCGAGGTCAACTGATAAGGAAATAATAGTCGCCTCAGCGAGGTCAACTGATAAAGAAACAATAGTCGCCTCAGCGAGGTCAACTGATAAAGAAATACTAGTCGCCTCTGCGAGGTCAACTTATAAAGAAACAATAGTCGCCTCTGCGAGGTCAACTGATAAAAATCTGGGTCACGCGGACTCCATATTTCTCCTTTTTCGAAAAAATTTTCTTTTCCAATTGTCTTTTTCGTCAAAATTTAACTATTCTCCCCATTTCACTCAATTTTTGTAATGACTTACCTCGTGGACATGATGATGGACGGCAGGAATAAAATACACTGGTTAAAAAACACTAATTGCGGTTAAAATCACTAATTAATGATAATTAATTAAAAACGTAATGTCTCCGTTGTACTATAAATTTCGACAATGAGGATTTCAGGTGGATGCAGGATGGATGTGGACCAGACGGTGGAGAAATTTGATTGGCTGATTGTGGAAATCAGCCACGAGCTTTGAAAAATATAGCGGGAAGTAGTGTCTCCAAAATACTATAGTCGACTACTACAAGGTGTACCGTGATGTTGAAGGTAGTAGGAAGACGAAATATTAATTAGATTTGCCTGATGGAAAGTTCCCATACATAAAACGGGATTTGGATATATATTTATGCATCACATGTGCAATAATTTCAACACCACCACCATCGTCACTGTTCTTTCTTTACGTTTTTTATTATTACTACAATACAAGACATGGCATGCCAAATTTCTGCTTTCTTCTTTACAAATTTTATTTGGCAAGCGATGTATATAATTATATCAATATACCCATCTAATTCATTTTTACATTAAAAAATATCATTCTAAATACACTAATCTCTTGTTTATATCTCCTCAATCAAAATAAAAACATGGACTTGTCCTCAACAGTCAAATTTTATTAGATTTGGAACAATTTTGAATCTATGGAAACCTTTCAGGTTCATGCAAGAGTTTCTTTTCATAAAAAAATACACAAGAAATTTCTATCCCTCATCTTTGTGCTGTATATATATTTAGCTATTTACTTGCTCATTACGCATTATTTTTAACTCAAAGCATTTCTGCGCATTACTCTATTCTGGTAAAAATCAGTAGAAAAGGGATTGTTCTTTGTTTACTTGTGTAATTTGATACTGTGGGCGTGATCATCAACCTGGCTGTCACCGTACTAAAAAATGAATTTATGAAATCTGACACAGCCTCGCACTTGACACTCGGTTTTAGTTCGCTAATTAGGAGAGTGAATTATATGATATTATGCTACATGCATGGATGGTGCGTGGCACAAATCCCAGGCAAACTATTACAGATATGGTGTGATCATGATTTTAACTACACTTACAAAGACGTTTGCCCAAAATATCTAGATCATACGAAGACTATGACAGCACTTCCTATTGACCTTCTAATTTTCTTTGAAAAAATATAAGTTTCATAACTTTTTAACCTTGTACTCTTCACTGGGTCAAATTTCACATTACACCACACTTTGTCGATTACCACATGTGCATATTTGTACCCGACACATGACCTAATGTAAAATCTTGCACAAAAAGTACCAAAGTTTTTGAAAATTTAAACATGAAATTAAATCTTACAGGCAACCATACGTTAAAAGTAAACAGTATCAATTTTAGTGAAAACTAAAATAACTTGTATATATTTTGTGGGGTTTTTCCTATTTCAAAGGCATCGTCGTCGCTCAGTACACAGTAGGTACTTTACTAATGAAAACTTTCAAGGCAAATCCCATTTTTTCTCAAATCCTTACCCGAAATCCTTTTAGACACGTAACCTACATCAAAGGAAGCTAAGAACGTAGGGTACCTAATTGTAATCCAAGTTTTTGGATGGTTTGCCAATTAAATGGCAGCAAAAGCAAAATTATTTTATTGGTGCTTGTAATATCCATTACTACTAAATTAACTGGTTTCAAAATTTATTCGTCTGGATATTTTTACTATCATGTGCAACAAAACAGCCTTTACTCGCCTCGCCTCAGTCAGCACTCTTGGATTTTTATCTGTTACTTTTCACATCTTGCTAACACCATGTACCAGAGGGAACGGAAACGATGTTGGGTAAATTTTATTTATGTAATGAATGAGGTGTCCTTCAATATTTTAAAATGCAACAATAATATTCTGGGGTCGTTGCATACATAACCACTAAACAACTTCAAGTCTAAATTTAGCCAGTTTGCTCCAGACCAGCAGAAGATGCACTTGATGCCATGACCATGCATGCCATGGATGTCGAAATGTTTATGTAATCTTTTTCTTCATGAAAATCGGTTTCCATTCTCACCGCTAAAGGAACAGAATAAAAACGGTTTTTTTTATGTAGTGGCAGTGTATTCAATAAATTAATTTACCTATATACTGTCGAATGAACATTTCAAGCTTTTTTTTTCAAGGGAAAAAAGAAAACTGTCGACTGGCTGTCTAGAAGCTTGTTTAAAAACCACAATTCGAGTAAAATGTTCACATAATTCAGTCGGGAATTGCGCGTCAACTTACACGAATTTCTCTAATGAGCTATGCTATAATTTCATTGTCTGGAGAGACATTAGTTAAAATTGAAACTCAGACAAATAAATGAACGTATTTCACAAATTATGTGTCTGGAATAGTCTTTTGTAAAGTTTACTTGCTTAACTTACAATTTAGCAATTCTTCGAACAAAATTTATTTTTAAGCGAATGTAAAAATAGCTAAATGGAAACCTTGAATTCCTAAAAATAATTGTACATTTAAAGTGCTCTCGATATTCAAATTCAAACCTCTGCACAATAGTAAACACATTTAGATAGCCCAAATTGCAGTGGAAAGGTAAACAAGTAAAATGGTGGTGTAAATTACCAATTTAACTCTTTTCCCATGTGCCCTTTTTTACTTTTTGGTGTCGCTTCCCGAAAATCAACAACAATTTGCCCAAATAAACACCCATAACCTGTTGTACACACATGCTGTTTTTCATAAGAATCTTGTTTGAGATTGAGGTTAATGAATTTGCCATTCCGTGAACATCAATTGGATCATAAATTGAGATTTAGTTGTTCCATAGGATTTTACATGTCATCATTACTCCATTTAAATTATTTTGTGAATCACGTAGAAGTGCCTTCTAACTACGAAGAAACCCAACAAGGCTAAAAGAAAATAGAACTTATGACTATGACACAATGATGATAGGACAAAGAAGTAGAATGCAATAGAAATTATAAATTCACAAGGACTTGTTTCTCTAGAAGGAACGCCTATATAAAAAAAACGATCTATGTTGGCTTGGTGTAATCTGTGCTAGCATACAAAAAAGTGATTTGCAGTATTTACAATCTGCCAGTGTCACATTTTCTAATGCAAAATGAGAAATTGAATAGGAAAAGTAGTTCCTAGTACTCACCTACTTTTTTCTGAACCAAGACGATTTACAAATTTTTGTAGTTTTTTTCTTCTAACAACAGAGTGAAGAGAGGCTAGTATGTATTCGTTTTTAGAATCCGGGCAGGATGCGTTTTTACCTTGGCTTGTCGGTAAACATGATATTGTGTAGAATGATGGGATGTTTAGTAGTAAACCAAGTCAGTGATGAAAATAATGACATGTTGCAAAATAAATCTGCGCAGAAGGACAACATGGAACTGAAGAAAAGGCAGTAAACCCAATTTTTTCCCTTGCCAGACAGCTTGTGTTTCAGATTTTGTGACGGATTAGACGGAAGGAAGCAAAAAAAAATCAGCATCCTCTGTTCAGTTTCAGTACATTATCATGTTGCGTTGTAGGTGAAGTACCGAAAACATTTTAAATTGAGAAATACATAGGTGTTTTGTAAGTACATTTTTTTAAAAGTAGAGAACAATAAGAAGTCCAACTTGATAACAACTAGGAAGAAGAGGTAAAGAGCCAGCATAATATCCGTATTGGCAAAATGTGTTAGGGGAAAGAGCACTGTACTGTTATAAAGAAACCCAGTTCAGCTTATATCCGCGTTTCTACTTCAATTATATAGAGTGGCTAAAACAAATTAACCGATGAAAAGATACATAAGAATCTTACAACGCAACTTATGATGGCGGTTGTTGTTGTTTCATCCTCAATTACTTTTCATGTACTTTCTAGCATCATCATCAAATAGTGGGCATGCGGACTCTTTTAAACGTTTGCTAAAACTCTGAAATGTGGTTGGAGATAATGGATGTAACCGTCCGATAAGAAGAAAGTTCATTTTTGTCCCTGCACTCGTTTATAGAAGTATATATTTGTCCGTCTGTCTGACGTTTAAAAAACAGTACTTTGTTTAATTGCACATCGTAATGATTTAAACACGCTATCAAGGTGTCATGGAAATGCCATATATGTACTTAACTTATAACGAGGAAATTACTTCAGGAAACATATCAAAGTAATATGCAATTTTACTTTACGGTTCCTCAAACGTCAGCTTTTCTTTCAGCAGACTGTATATTAACGTTATGAAATGTTTTAATTTGTTTTTTCAGTTGCATTGCATGTGATGCGTTTGGATATAGAGATCAATACTATATGGCAATGTCATCTAGAGTTACATTTTCCGTATGCCATACACGCTGCCTGGTCTGTATCTAATAATTTATGTGTACAAATGTTACAAAAGCATCGTATCGTCATCGTCACTGTTGGATTTCGATTTTTTAAGTACCGTAAAAGTCAAAAGAGTTTATTGCATGTTAACATATGCACATTTACGAGGTGTGGTGTGCAGCGTTCGCTTCATATACTTGCATACATTTTTTTAAAGCGGTATAATTCTATCATAAACGGTCCGTGACACGGCCGACACCAATTACCAAAACTGCAATTTGCAGTACTTCTTGTCAGAGTATTCCATTTCCCATTATCCCTGACTTGTATTCAGCTGTTTCGCCCATTCCATTTCCAGCTGATTCTATTTCAAAACCTCTTGTCTATTAACACACAACACACTATCATCTCTCGCACATTTACACTGCCAACTCGTATGTTCGAAAAAATCATATTAACCTTACCATATCCAAGTTTGACGTTGTGAATATCACAAGCATACATGTAATGTACCATTAAAATAAATTTCTAAAGACGATTGCTAAAAAAAATTACTTCTTAAAGTAATCCGATGAGGACTCTTTCTCCATTTAAGCTTCTTCTTGCAAATCAGCTCATTTCAGTTTTAAACGGAAGGAAGGACGGAAGCTGAAAAAATCTTTGTTTCATTTCAAATCATATCACACTTTGATTTCTTTACTTGTCATGTGTATCGTTTCCCGATTATGAGTGTATCAAATCAAGCTTTGCTGTTCTCTTTTCATAATAATCATAATTATCCCTGACAAAAGGGACATAACGTAACAACGAGTTTACTATTTAAAGGACAAGGGCAACGACAAAAACCGTTTTTGTGATAAGGTAAAAAAAGAACGCAATTATTTTGATAAGACGCACACATCAACAACAAACTTGTTTCTTTATTCTGCCCACGTCTTTGTTCCTTGTTCCACGCTGTTAGTGTTCTTGTGAAACTGCGTAAATGCTGCTTTTTTCGTATTGGCAGTTGGCATATTTTTGTGTATATGGAAATTTCTCTTTTAGTGTTTGAATTGCACACAAGTGAGTTACAGTGATACTTTCTCAACTGAAAACCAACGAAACTGTGGTCATTTTTTCTGTTTGAAATAAATCCCCAAAAACCGGATCAATGACAAGAAATCAATAACATTTACCAAAAAGCAATAAAAAACAGTGACATTATTTTTTAATCCTATTTGCAAGTTCTCATTTTTATTTCAAAATCTTATTTTCGTCCAATCGTCCAATAACTCAACTCAAGTTTGACATCTCTTAAAATAATACTCATCAATAATCCTCATTATCGCTACAAGTTTTGTGCATACATTTTGCACACAAACTGGGTCAAAAAATGGAGGAGCTTTTGAAAGTGCTGCAGACAAAAAATGGGACAGATCCCGATGTCTTTGACTCTGGTTGGCTTGGGGATTTCGTACAGCAATGGTAAGGAAACAACTTAGCACATAATTTACAGTAAAAAAGAGAGCTTTGCGCTTGACTCACCGTTTTTTACGAAAGAGGAAACAACGAAAATTGTAGATCTCTCTGAATCTCTCGCGACGAGTAACTAAAAAAAGTGGAAACAACCAATTCAACGAAATGATTCTGTTTAAAGCCAAACAAGCAGGGGCAGTAAACTAATGGAGCCATCATTTCTGTCTTTTGCTCGCGCCTTATCTGTTAGGTATATATACATTCATGGCAGAGAAATAATGCTTGTTGTTGTTTCATGATCAGAGAAACGTTACGAAAAAATCGATCAAGGATTAAAAACTCGTCTTGGTAGACGATTTAATACTTTGTTTTGTATACCTCGTCGTATGTCAAACCCTCCTCCGGTTTATTCACCTCTTTCAGTATTTTTCCATTTTTTTTTCTCTAAATGTTTCCACTGATTTAAAGGGATTGAGATTCTAATTGAATTAAATTGGGCTCCCATTTTAATGAAGGTCAATTATAATTGGGGGTACGCTATGGCGTTGGCTCTGGGCCCCTGTTTGCTGTATTGGCAACCGATTGTTGCTGTAGCAGTCAATATATGAAAAAGTGTCCAGCGACACTGAATTAAAAAGTGTGTCTGTCTGTCTGTCAGGAACTATATTTTGGAAATCGGACACTTTCCATGAAATGAAAAAATGACAATGCATATGCTATAAATAGAAATGTCAGACATTGTTTATTATTTTTCTCAGCATTCGTTTGAAATGCCAAACATCATCACATTCTTCTTCAACCAATGCATTTTCTCAATGAGTTGATGCATATGACGAAAGGTAAAAACCAAGACAAGGAAAGTCTCCACCATTAGTTCCAAATGCTAGTCCCTTGAACATCAAAGGGAGCAATGATAAAGAGAAGAACCACCTAGACAATGGCAAACCACCTATAATGAGCAGTTGTGTTACCCAGTGTGTTTGCCATTCGTGTGGGAAATCTTGTACAAGAAAACGGATAGAATAGCAAAACTCCAGTCAAGTTAAACAGAGGATGACACAACGCGATCTAAAATTAAATTAGCATAAAACAATTAAGAACTGAATGGTGGTTATCAAAAGGATTGCATGAGGATCGAAAACATTAATTCAGTTTGACTTTTTTTAGGCAACTATGCTTTGCAATTACTCAAACTCACTTGCTTTCACTGAACTGATCATTGCTATTACTTTGCGACAAAGCAGCCATTACAAATGTGGTTGTCGTTCCAATGTTTGCACCCAAAGTTAAACCGTAAGCTCTCTCTAAAGATAACTCTAACAGCCACAAGTGGATAACAAAGTACCTATCATCATTAACACAGTCTGTTTGGCTTGGGCAGTGTGGGAGTTATCGTTTGACATACGGCCAATCCATACCGCTATTTTTCCTAGTTTGCCGATAAGGCTGGTACCCATTTTTAAATGGTTTTTATACGCATTGTTACATGGTATAATTAAAGCTTAACCTACTTATACCTTTTATCCTTTTCTGCTTCAACTATAAAGATTGCAATTTGCAGCATTTTATTTATTGACTGGCCAACTACTTTGCATTATTTATTGAGTAGCATGCTTTAACAATGGTTAAAAGTCATTATTCCCATTCGCGTCACCGTCATATTTCTATCATGTACCACATTTGCACTAACTATTTTAAACGTTAAATCTATATACCGGTTGATGTCTTTGCTGTATGTAATAATCTTAGGCAATGAGTTACGAATTTATTAGACTTGAAAGAAGACAAAATCACATAAAATAAATGAAAAATTCAATCAAAATGCCACAATTGGATAATTTTATTCTACACATAGATACATTCATTTAATGCGTGTAATATTTTTGAGGAGCGTTTTCAGGTAATAAAGTTTTCATTTGATCTATTATTGGACCAATCACATTTGCTGTACCACAATGGACAGGAATTTTTTTAATTGGCGACCGTTTCTTCTGTCCGTTGACTCGAGGAATTTTCGCGATCTTGTGAACAGTAGCGACACGGGAAGCCAAATATTCAGCCCTAAGTTTTTGTGTCGTACGGTTCAATATAGCCTCTCGACGACGGAATTTTCGTACAAAATAATTATTTGGGTTCCTATCAGGCGGTAATATGCCATACTTCTCATAAATCTTCGCCAATGGAGTGGTATACGGAAAATAAGGCGAAGTATATTGTCGAACCTAAAAACAAAGGAAAAGAAAGCAAATAATTAGATTAACATATAATTTTACTGAATTAATTATATATTACCAAATGAAACGATTAAAGTCAACAAGAATAAACGAATAAGTGGTGAATGAATTTATGTGTGAATTTAATGAAAAAAGTGACACTGGCAAAGAGTAAACTTGGAGTTTGCGTCAACTAATAACTAGACCAATTCGAAGCTTGTAAGTGTACTTGTGTGTAAATTCATCGATAAAAACTGACATTAGGAAAGGTAAACTTGGAGTTTGTGTCAACTAATAACTAGACTAGTTCATGTATAATAAATGAATTTGTGTGTAAATTCATCGATAAAAACTGACATTAGGAAAAGTAAACTTGGAGTTTGCGTCAACTAGTAACTAGACTAATTCGTAGCTTGTAAACGAATTTGTATGTGAATTCATTGAAAAACGTGACACTGGCAAAAGTAAACTTGGAGTTTGGGTCCTAATAACTATACTAGTTCATGTATAATAAATGTACTTGTGTGTAAATTCATCGATAAAAACTGACATTAGGAAAAGTAAACTTGGAGTTTGTGTCAACTAATAACTCGTCGGTTGTAAATGTAATTGTATGTGAATTCATCGACAAAAAGTTACACTGGCAAAAAACCTGGAGTTTGCGTCAACTAATAACTAGAGTAATTCGTAGGTTGTAAATGTATTTTTGTGAATTCATTGATAAAAAGGGACACTAGGAAAAGTAAACAAGAAACATGGAATTATCAATCTTTATTTCTTAAACAATGGTATGCACACAACAAGCAATGGACCAGTAAAAATAAGTACAGAAATTCAATCTTCCTCCAATTCATCCAATTCATCTTCTTCATTTGAATCCTCAAGCCCAAATATTTGCATTTCTTGGACTTTCTGGGCTGTGATGTCAATAATTTCCTGTCCGAAGGACCGAGGAGCATACTGAGGAGTTATATGACGCTGGTACCCTAAAA
>JAQFXM010003634.1:0-19517 GCA_034693345.1 Entomobrya multifasciata
TACTGCTACTTTACCTGACTCTCTTGGTAGCAGTGGTAGTTGTTGGTTTACATGTGTATTCTTACATGTTCTCTTGAGATGTATGTAATTATTTTGTGCTCTAGGTGTAATGTGTAATGTGCTGTATTGAAAGGGTTAAAAATATAATGTTGATAAAAATGTGATACGATACTGATGCTGTGAGATAGATAATGTAGAAGATGATAATTTCATTATTTTTGGTACATGATGCCAAGCTCCAACAAAAAGTCAAATAAATAATAGAGAAAGAATACTTGTATTGTTACTTGAATAGATGGAAAGGAAAAAGGAAGGAGTGGTGGTGGTATTCAACCTTATGGTTATATAAGGTTGTTTTTTTGAGTGTCATTGTCAGATTCGATTGTAAGTATGCTTGAGTTACATAATAAAATAGTTGAAGAGCTGGAAGCGAGGGTGGATATTCCTCGGAGAGTTTATTAATCTTTTTGTCTCGATTTATATAGCTTACATATATACGTGAAGCAGTGGTTTATTAAATACGAATTAAGGAAAATTTAGGTTTAAAAAATATTAATGCTCAAAATAGCTAATAATGTAACAATAATCGTAATAAAAATGGTTTAGATTTTTTTGCTTCAGCTTGGCTGTAGGTTTGGGTTGACTTTGACTTGATGTGATATTCTATCCACCCCCACACCCTTTTCAAGCATAACAATAGTGTTTTGTGTTGATTACGATGACATTTCAAAAAAATGTGCATACTATACATATGCTTTACTATATTATATTATATTATGTATTACGCTAGACTGTATGATATTTATGCCTTTTAAAATGTTTTTTCTGTGTACAGAAAATTACCATTTTTTTCTCTGAATTTTACCTATCAACCGTTTTACCTCACTTTAGAGATTCATTAGCAACACATAAATATAAATATACCTACATAATTTTTTTCCCTGTGTCATCATAATCATCATTAGAGCGAGTAGCATCATCATATCATAATAATCATCGTCACTATTAAGTTATTATTTTTACAAAATGTAAAACAAAGCAACAATCTAAAAACAAAAGTAAAACTTTTTTACCTGGAAAATATTTTTTTGATGAAGATGAAGTATATTACTTGTTCATTATACATATCATGATGCCATCAAGTTTTTTTTCTTAAGTCAAGTTTGGTTAAGAAAAAATAAACATTGCCATCAGACAACACACCACACCACAATTACAACCACTTATTAATATTTTTCCTGGCGTATGTGTATTACATATTGCATGTATGTATACTAATAATCATAATAGCTAGTTAGCCAAGTCAAGAAAGACCAAAAAAGTCAAGTTTAAAAGCTACTCATGTTTCTCTCGTAATTCATTAGCCGGCTAATGAAGTCTGACAGGTTGTACGAGAGAGAGAGAAAAGCTTAAAGAAGTCAAAAAGGGCACTCCCCTCCACACACTTTATACTCTCTTCTCCAAAAATTAAAACAAAACGCTTGTACGCCGTGTATAAATAGTTTATAAATACTAATCTCACCAAAAAAAGAACTCACCTTAAATAACCAAACCAAGTATCAATATCATTTTAACATACATTATAAAAGCTGGACCACTGAAATATAAGTGTCCTGTTGCGCTTAACATTTTCTTGCGGTTTTTTGGTTAAAAAATAAAATACGAAAATTTCTTCACATATCATATGTATGTACATATCTCTACTTGTTCTATTAACTATTATTAAATATAATAAAATTATTAGAGTGTAAGCTGCGGGCACACTGGGAGTCGAATTTCTTTTACATTTTTTTCTTTTGGCTCCATCCAAAAGTTAAAAGTCTCCAGAGGTATATTATTCTTCCCAACAAATTACATATTCATTAGCACAGTTTCCCATCACCACCACCAACCAAGAATACCAAACCAGAACAGATATTTTTTCCTAAATCTTAACAAAGTGAAATATATTTATGAAATATATTACAAAGCATGTATTTCTTCTAAAATCCAGACTTACAAACCTAAATTTAATTTTTTATGCTGTTTTTCTACTCCACTTTACTTTTTTATATTCCAGTGAAAAAATTACTTGGTGCATGTCTACATGTGTATCAAGTGTACACATACATAATTGACAAGGTCAATATATACTTTATATCGATCTATTGATCTAAATCCCTCTTTTTATTTTCAGCCAGACAGTGAACCAAAACCCCATTTAAAATTCACAAAAGAAAAATCAAGTCAAAGGGGAAAACTGCATTCTAAGCAGATCATACCAAGTAAACCCAGTACTTATGCTGCTGCACTCAATTAGCTTCAAATAGAAAACCAAATAGATCGAAATGTTACTGGAGAACCCAGACCAGTGCAGTGCAGCAGGAAGCTTTAGCTTTGTTGTATATATTGCACGGTTTACTTATTTTGTTAGCTTAGTTTAGTCACAGGATACAGCAACTTTGTTGTATCTTTTTTTCTATCTCTCCAGATTTATTGGTAGAGTTTTACTAGATTTGCGCACATTTAAACAACCCAAAAGCCCAGCTTTTATCGCTATGGTACAGTGGAAGCCGACCGGGTGCCACTCGTTGACTGCCGTCCGATGTCCATTTCTTTTTCGTGAAGGAGGGGATAATAAACGTGTTTATTTATGGGAAAAGGATGTAATTACTACAACAAAAAACCACTTTCTGATGGACTTTATTTTCAATAAAATTCTATACAAATAAAAGGCAGTTTGCATTGCAATAAAATGTTTAGTGTAATTTGGTAAGGATAAATGGGGACACGCATGGATAATATTAAAAGGGACATCATTATCATTACAATTGTCAATACAAAGTAGTAGGACAACATGAGGAAACTGTGTAGTAAGTTTAATTTGTCGTCGTTTCGTTTTTTGATGATGATAATGTAATCAAATCGAATAATAAATTTGTCCACTAAAAGCATCCCTTTCATGTTTGTATCACCACCATGGGTATCATATCAGTGTATCTATTTATTCGAGAGTATTCTTAAGTAAATGGTTTGCTGTGAGTTTCAAACAATTTGTAATCTTAAAAACTGATCACTTCCGATTCCCATTAGAATATTTATTACTAAATGGTTCGATATATTCAGTAAGTTTTTCTCATATTTTTCAGATCATGCCTACGAATACGCGAATTTAGCTAAAATAAACACCCAAATTCATATTCGTACGAATTCAGATTTTTATTTAGTAGAAGAATATGTGGGTGTTATTTAAATCAATACCGACAGAGGGCAAAATTGTATCTGTTGGTAGTGAAAATCCAAATTGTGTTGGATTATATTTTATCGGCGTCGTTATTTTACAAAAAAGTTTAAACTTTTTAATCGCTGAAAAATTGACGACGATTGACTTTTAGTTTGAAGGATAATGAAAAAATATCAAGTAAGCTTTATCTTAAAAGAGATACATAATCATATGCTATTAAAACAATAATGGCTTTTTAAGCAGTGTATTTATTTTTTATTGAGCTTTAAAGAGTGTAATGGTGCTGAGATGATGAAAAGCTTTAAAAAATCGACCAAAGTCAACAAGATGAATCAGTAGAGTGAATAGGAAAAGAAAATAAGCTTTAAAAGGCGGTAGATAAGATCTTTCTTTTTTTCTAAAACGATAATGTTGATTGTTGATATACTAAGCCTACTCAGTATTACCATAACAACAATGAAAATGTATCAAAACAATCTTGGATTGATGATGATGCTGATGATGAAGATGATCCATTATCGGATACGATCGCTAACAGGTAACAATTCAAAAAGAAACAAGAAGCCAGAGCTTTCCGTGCCAAGCGTCTAGTCTCGTCTGTTTATTTTTCTGATATGATTGCCCTTTTTGATCTTGTTTTTTTCCAGCGGCAAAAAGAGATCAACTTCTTGTTTCGGAAAGTGATGGGATGAGTGATTTGATTTTGATTTGTTGATGTTATGTATTGACGACCATCAGTGGATTATTACTTACGATTCACACATCTCCAACACGTAGATGCATTAGGCAGAACCATTCTGAGCTTTAAATTACTGTATAGTATAAAGAATCGTAATATAATCAATTTAAACAATCAAATCAAAGCTTGACTTACTTGATTCGTTGTTTAAGGTGAAATAATTTAAAAGGATTAAGTAAATACATTGTACTTTAAGTGCACCTGTCAAACCTTTTGTTTTTTCTTAAGTAAATACTTATGTTTTTCGTTTTTCATCCTACAAAAAATTTCATAACACATTGATACATCATAAGGTAGCTTTATTTAGTTATTATTACCCGATATCCATATACATCACTTAATACTGTACCAGACAATTTAAAAAAATGAAACCAGGATTTAAAAGTGTTAAAAACGGTAATGACACACTATACTTCTATAATTTAATCTTGTTAGCTAATCGATATTCTACTCGTTTTTTTAGAATTTCCAAGTATTACTAAAATATTTCTAAGAATAACACGTTTCAATGTAAAGTAATAAATATCATTTGATAGTTTTTCTAAACATGATAGAAATGCAAAAAAGGATGATGAGAAGTTATGCTACTTTTTTTCTGTGTTTAGTCAGTATGCTGTGTTGAGAGAAAAGCGTGTGAAATTGTGCCAAAAAATGGTAGCGATAACCCTAAACCCTTTTCTTCTCCTTCCCACTACAAACCACACTTATTTAACTTATCATTCATCGTCATCATCAATCAGCAGACAGACGGACCGCAACATATATACAGACAAACATAAGCAAACTGAGCAGAGCAGCAGTTAAAGCTCAAAATGAACTAAAGTGCAAAGTACAGACGAGATTCGCTTAGAGAGAAGGTGTCTTGCACTTATTATCAATCAATCAACAAAGTTATTTAACTTGAACCTTAAACCGGACGGATAAGCTCTTTAAAAAATATTATCAAAAAATATTATTTTATTTTTATAGTTTTTAACCGCAGAAGTTATTCAACAATTTATATGAAATCATCAAAATCATATCAGAGATGATGAGCAAATTAAAAACAGAACTTGCTTCTTGTATTAAATACTTTATAAATAAAAAAGTTATTTTACGATTCACCTTTTATCTTGTCTAGACCACTAGTTGAAGTGGACAATTATAGCATAATAAACAATGAAGAAAGAATAATATTTTGCTATTTTTGTGATTTTTTAGCATAAACTAGATAAAAACTAGTTTTCTAAAAATACATAAAATAATAAAGTGTGGCAGACATCAGCAAGAATCATCTAAACTAATAAAACTTTAAGAAAACAAAGATGAATGACGTTGCACATATATCACGTCATTCACACAATATCGGTCTGTAATAATAAATATATGATGAAAATAGATTTTTTGTTCGGCAAGTTGCAAGTCCATTACAAATGAATGACACCCATTTCCTTTCAGTTTCAAACCCGTCTGGTTCAAAGGTCAGTGGTCAGTTATGATTTGGTAAAACGAGTAATTAATACCACTTTAGAAAGATACAATTTTCATCGTATTTACGCTTTACAATAACTTAATGCTATAAGATAGAAACAAAACAGTAAAATTATTACTGGAATGAAAGTAAAGCCCAGCTACTTAGAAGAATGTGACAAAATAATAAATTTAACGAAAAGTTAGACTACCGTAATTGATGTAAGATGATAAGTTCCAGGTACTTTCTTTTTGTAGCAACTTAATTAGCTTCCTCGAAATCTAATATCAAATGCAATTAAGATAATGCAAATAAACATTTAAATACCGTCGGATTTTCAAGGCTTCGTTGCAAAATAATATTTTACCATAATTACCACGATGACTAGTGTGAATTTCATTTCACACTACAATAATATTGCCGCCACTCTAACAATCTAAAAATTAAATGACAAGGATATCATAACTCAAAACAAAACCGGAAATGGAAACGTGAATCCACACAGAAAGGCGGGATCGCATCGCTCTTGATTGACTTGTGTTCAGTGTTGAATGGCATTGTTAAAGTTTACGCTGTTTTTTAAATGCTCTTCACACTCAAACCGTTTGCTTTGCTAATTATTTATGCAAGTTTATATATTAGATATCTTACATAGGTATATACACATACATACATATGTATAAAGAATAATCACAAAACCCACCCACGCCATGCAACAATTAAATGAAACACACAAAAAAATCTTTATTTTTTTACACAGTCATTGAAATAAATATTTATATCATTTTACACCTATTTTATTTGTTTACACATACCTACTACATGTATTCATGTATATACATACATAAATGCCTGCATTAAAAACGTTTTTGCTCCTATTTCATTTCATTCAAAAGCTTAAGCATTTTTTTCTTTAGATAAGTCTTCTTTACCAACTTGTTTCTTTTTTTCATTTTATCTCAACTTCCCATCTTAAACCCTTCTCAAATATGCATTCATATTTTTATACATGCACCAGTACAATATATACATATATCTAAACAAAATCAAGAAGCTGCAACTTTACAATAAAAAATATTACATAAAAACATACAATATGTGTAGCAGTTTTAATAACAAAATAATTTCAAGAGGGGCATCCATTTTTTACAAAAATTTAAGGCTTCTTGGCTTTTTCTTCTTCTAATGATGATATATGTGTGATATCACATGATACCATAAATTTATGAGCTTATAACCAACCAAGTCAAATTAACAGGGGAAAAAATATAAAAAAGACAAAAACAACATCATCAGCTTATATCAAAACTTAAGTATTCTGATTTAAGGATACGTTCATTATTAACATCCCACAAAATTTTAAAGACTTGATCACACTTTCATTCATTTTCATTCCAAACCTTGTACAGTTTAGAAGCCGCTTTGCGTTGTCAACGAACGTTTCCATTTAAAAGTTCTTAGCCATCCCATTTTTTCTGTAGATACAAATCAGGTTTATATTTGTTTCTCTTACATAAAGCTACAGTGTGGGGTAGTGGTGATGCCAGTAATTTTTCGCATGTTAATCGCAATTAATAATATTTCTCATTTCTCTATGATATGTTTTGTGTTTTTTCTTATGTTTGTGTTTAATAGAGGAAATGTGCAATTTCCGCTGAAAGAACACTCAAAAGAAGTTTTAAAAAACTAGCCTCTCTCTCGGTCTCTTAGCCAGCCTATCTATATATCTCTCACTCACTTCATTCGACTTAAATGATTCAATCGTTTTATTTAAGTTCACTTCATCAACAAAAAGAATGAAAATGATATCACCTCATCATCATCATTTATAGTTCGGTCTGTTGATTACCAGGAGGTGAGTCAGTCAAGTCAAGTTAATTCTCAGAGAGAAAGAGCGAGGTAAGCTTTTTGTATAACTTTTGTGTGGTATGGTATAATGTTCAATAATAGCCATGTTCACATTCACAAAAAGAGAAAAATTGTAACAATCCGGTTTTTCTTTCGTTTTTCTTCAATTTTCAACAATTACTAAACTATGGAACTTGTGCACAGTGCAATTGCATATTGTTGCTGTTGTTATGTAATCGGTATTTCGTGATCATTTATAAATTGGTTTTTTCTTGTGTTGATTGCTGTAATATTGCAGAGTTTGGGCAGCGCAGAGCAGAGATCAGGCAGTGTATTATGTATGTATGTAAAGTGTGTGTGTACATGCTTACCTACGCGTGTAAAATGTAAGCTTGGAAAAAGGGTAAATTGCAATTATTCTTGTTTGTTGGTTTGTATTTCTCTGTAGCTATATATGTTTTAATGCGGGGGTGGATATATAAAGCTTAAAATTATCATGTTTTATTTTAAGCGTGTCTGCACAGTTTACACGCCCAACTCCGGTAAAACTTTTTTTCAAAAATTGAAGTAATTGCAGTACCATTAATTTTTTCTGCTTCTTCGGATTATTATGATTAAACGGTAATCATCATGTTTTTCTCAAGGGGTTTTGCACAAAAAAATGCGCAAAAATAAGATAATTTTGTTGTTTGCTCTTAAAAGTTAAAAATAATATTGTGTAAGAAAGTATTAATCTGTAAAAATTCTTTTATAGATTTATACAAGCTATATGTAGGGTTAGAATATACAGACTGTTTTAGCTTTTAATTAATCATACACACAACTCCTGTTACACTTTGAGGTTTTTTGCAAAAAAAAAACTATAACAAAGTGTTATTACAATTTGAAACTTGTTGGCAAGGTATTTTTTTAAAGAACGTAAAAGCACGTAAGTTCATGTAGCAAATAATTAATATTGATAGTTTGACGATGCGGTGCACGTAAAAGCTACAAAATACAAAAAAGGAAATACTTTATAGAAGCTTTGTAATAATGTTTTTCTAGAAGATCCAGTTTTTAATTGCTAATAAAATATAACACAATATTTTTATGGCTATTAAAGTAGCAAGAAAAAATATGAAAAATAGTATCCTTTTTTGTGTTTATTTTATTAAAAACAAATGGACTGGATGGGAATGCATGCAATGTGATGAAAAATGATATGTGAGTTTGGAACTGTAACAAAATAAATATTTTTAAACAGGTTTAAGCACACACAGTCACTCTCTGCGCTCAGCGGCAGGTATTTTAGTATACTGTCGGCAAATAAACAAGCTGAGAAAGAAGAGCACCCATACAGATAGGTGGGTTTTTAAAGTGGTAAAACGGTAACAGCTTCAAAGAGTCCAAGTCATTCAAGTTAAGTATGATGAAATGGGTGATAAATGGAATATGATAGCTTGTCTTGAAACCTGTATCAAAAGAAGAAGAAAAGAAACGCAAAAGAGAAATAATAAAAATGCCGATTTTCTAACATAAAAAGTGAATTTTTTAAAAGAAAATATTAAAAAGAAAAGGTTAAATGAACGATTTAATATTTTATTGGGAAAGACCTGCTGCTGATATTTTTACTGCTGACCAGTGACCAAAAAATAATGTTTCTAAGAAAGCAACAATGTGTTAGCACAGTAATGTATTTAGAATTTTAGGTTCAGGTCGGGTTTCTTTTTGTTAGTTTGACGTCGTTGTTGTAATATTGCTGGTTTGATCAAAACTTCATGACTAGTAGGTAGCTCAGTAAAGAATTTAACTAGCAAAATATGTTTCAAAGTTTAAATCAAACATTAAAATCTAAAGCTATTTAAAATAAAATTAAAAATACTCCGATTAAAAACATTTTATATGATTTCTTCAACGCATTCTTAAAAGTTTTAATATTCTTGTTATCAACTTTAACATTCCTTTTGATGCCAACAAGCTATTGCTACTTTATCTAAACGGCTGTTACAGATTAAAACATTTTTCCTCCTTAAAATGCCGATGTTGATCTTTACACCACAGGTTTCAAAAAGAGGAAGTGACTACACCAAAAATAATGATTTTGATAACTTCACCGATAGTTTTGAAGGAACGTTATGAAATATTTTATACATAGTATAGTAACGTTAGCAATCTGTAAAGATTTTAATCTGAATTACTAAAAATTCAAACCTTATCCTATAAAAAGGTTCATATTATACTCTTATATTTAAAAGCCTCATCTTTTCCTCATCATCATAAAAATATTTATATTTTTCATTGTTTCACCATTGTTACCTTGTTACCATAATAGCTTTACTAATCTCTCTAAATTATCTATGAAAATAAGACGGAAAAATTTAATATAAATGTTTTATGGATTATTTTTATTCCTCTGTTGCTGCTACAAAACCAGTTTTTTCTCCTCTTTTGATAACTTTACTAAAAACAGCATTAAAAATCATTTTACTTTTTTCTAGAAAAAATATGTTTTTAAGTTAAGGTAATAATTTTTAATTGTTATTGCAGCAATAAAATGACGATATAATATTTATGGTTTATACATTCTAAAGTATTAAATATAATGTATTTTTATCTCATTTATTTCATTTAAAAAACGCAACACGCCGGATTATAGTATCTGCGCATCCGTCTTTTTTATAAAAACCACCACCACCTTATCGAAAATGAACAATCATCACAAAACAATTATTTTTCGCTTTAAAACGTTCTTACAATTTTTATATTATATTTTTTTACAAATGGTTATCTGACTTTGATTTATCCATTGAGTGTATTCTTCATCCTTCTTATCTTCAGGTCCCTTCAAAAATTTATCTAAATGAGAATGTTAAAAAGTAGCTCAAGTCAACTCTACTAAAAAAATTCTACTCTAATCTTTCATCTTAAACTTTTTTTATTTCGCCGTTCTTTTTTTTTGCTTCAAATTATTTCTCTGATATATCTTATCACCTTATTCTAAAATGAAGCAGACCTTGTCATTCTAATAGTAATCGTATGGTCCAGTGAACTTGGTTGATTTGACTTATCCGACATCACTAACATTACCACTCACCTCATTATAATAATCGTTACCATTAACGAATCTAAATTCAGATATCATACACGCCGGTAACCTCATGTCTTGCAGCTGTAAACGAGCGCCAGTAAGTTTTTTTTCGTTGTTTGTGTGGCCTTAAGGGAAACTGGTCACCACTCTGGGACCTGGGAGTCCAGAATAAAAAAATAGAAAAAAAGATAAGACGCAGAAAAAGCTATTATTATTTTGTTGTACTTTGTACAATTTAACTTTCATTTGTCGACATCATTAAAGCTTAAAAGGCTACTTTGTTGTCTTTCAGGAAATAAGGTTAATTACCATTTTCACCCGGACAGAAATATGCCCCCGGTTAAAAAAGTTTAAATTTTTAGGTTACTACACTCTGTATAAACGTTTATGCATCTTATCGATTAATTCTTAGCAAAAACGTAGCAAAGATTTAAATAATTTATTCGAAATTTCAACTCTTTGAATAATTTTCACTAAAACGTAATATTATTCTTAACGGAATTTTAATGTAACCATGTAAAATAACTGTTAAGCAAGTGCAAATGCAAATCAATTTGATTTTAAATACATGATCATTCTTTACATTTAATGTAGCCATTAAACATGTGTTTCTAAACCCAAACAATGGCAATTACAATACAACAATGCATATTTATATGAGCAAACAATACAAACAATAAGTTGTACTACAACAACCCAGCTACTTAAACCCTTTGCTCGCTTAAGCTCTTATAGAAAAAAAGTCGCTCCTGTTTCTCTTTTTTCTAATTTGATAATAAAGTAATTCTTCTTGTTTTTTTTGCTTAAATCGTCTAATGAATCAAAAAGAAAGAAAATGAATGATCTATCTCTCTATCAATCTAGTGACCTTATACACACACGGACATATATGTATACAAGCTTTGTGGTCTAGTCTAGTCTACTGTTGATCTCCGAAAACAAGACGAGGGGGAAAAGAGACAAGATTTTCCCATTAATTTCACATGTTCTCTCTCTTTGCTCGCGTGTTTGTGTGTGTCTTTCTGAACTCATTAGCTCTTGTTAATTCCATATTATTATCTTCGCCACATCCACAAAAAGAAATACACTTTAACCAAAAAAATAACTCAACTCTCTCGGACGGATCAAATCTAGCCATCTAGTCTCTTTTCTACTCACTCGGCTCAGTAGTCTTAAGTTTCACTTTTTATATATAAGTATATGTTATATAAAAAGTGGCCAATAATATATGTTGGGTGCTTATAGGGATTTAAAAACGACATATTTTTTATGGTGACAAAGATGGAATGATATTATTGTTAGGCTGCTCCTGGGAAAATATTTTGATCTGGAAGTAAAGGGTTAAAAGGGAATAACAAGAAGGGGACAAATCTCAATATTTTGATGGTCACATCAAAAATATTTATTTGGAAGCTTAATTCTTATGGCGACATAAAAGGTTGTACATTTTAGATAGGTAGGCGCACGCACGCTTTAGAGTTTATTGACACTTTACTCAAAACTTGACGCATGGTTTTAGGACAGGAATCTATTTGATGAGCTTGAGAACAAAATTGTGTAGATAAATACATTATAAACTTGATATCCGTAGGAACATTGAAAAAAATTGTGAAACTCAATCTATCACGATATGGATGACCGCTTGGTAGGTTTTATAAAAGATCATTTAGCTGACCATATAACATTTTTATTTAGTTTTACCACAAAATATTTTCTCATGAAGTATTAATACGACCAAAAATAGTTAGCTGGGAAAACATAATACAAGATAGCATATATGGTAGCAAACGTATTACACTTTCAAAGTTATTCATACATTCGATTTCCACATTGGTACTTTGGTAACTTGATTACTATAAAAGATATTTTAACCCTATTACTTCTCTTCAGCTTCCCAGCAGGATTCTATGAATTCATTTTAATTCAATTATGATCATTTACATCAGCAAAGCGCTTTTCTATTACAAACTACAAAGCAAATTATGTAAATGATACAAAAGAACAGAACAAGAGAATTCTAATGCTGATTCGATTACTAGCTTATTCTTCTTCATCTGTAGAGTCACCCGCTACTACACACACGTATCACAATAAGCAAAATGGCTTTGTCTTTAGATGCACCGAAATATAAACCCTTTTCTTCTTCCTTTAAAATATACAGGAAGAAAACCAGCATGAATCTTTCTTTTTTGGTTGCTGTGAGTTTGCGTCTTAAAGCTTTTCTTAGAGGACCACAACCGCAATAAAATAATAGATAACTTAACAAAATTATAAGGAACAAAAGGTAAAACTTTCTTGATAAAATGGGAAATCTTTTTTAACCTTAACTTTTTCCTCTGTTGCGTTTTCCGTGAATATGCAAATGGGAAAAACAGGGATAGTGATATCTACCTTCCTATATTTTTTCAGAGGAAAAAAGTGTTCTTAAATATCTCACGTGTTTTGTCAGCGGTTGGCCTTAATTAAAATTTCATAAAAATACTCCATACTCTTGTGCTGCCGCTTTTGCTGTTGATTTGATGATGATTTTTCAAAGAAAAATTGTACCGAAACAAAGTTGTAAAGTCAGCGTGTGCATTTTTTAACAAAATGAATTTTAAAGTAGTGACCCCTGCTATTAGAGAAAAACGTGGAGAAAGAAATGGGTAGAGCTGAATTAAAAAATATGTGTGAAAAAATGATTAGGGTGAATATCGAATGCAAAAATTATATATAGCTTGTGTAAAGCCTTAATTTTTAAGTAAATTTTAAAGGAGTTTAAGTGCAATAGGAGCACGTGTGTGAAAAATTAAGGAAATGTAAATGACCTGTAATGTGATACTTGATATTTTTTTGTAACTGTGAGTCTAATTAGAAGCTTATAATGATGAGAGCACAAATATATGTAGACGATTTTAAAGATCTGGCTGGATTGAGGAATGGGTTTGTCTAGGGAAACGAATAGTGGAGTTTAAAGAGTAGTTGTACGTTATTATAACAGGCGTGTTCAAACTTGCTGCTTGATTACGAAAACTCGTAAATATTCAATGAAAATATAACTAAAACTAATGCCACGAATTATTATATTTTTCCTTTAGACGTAACAAACTTTTATTTTAAAAATTATCGTCCATCCAATAAAACGTGTTTAAACAAAAGATCTTAAAAACTATCCAGGATTTTAAGTTCATGAAACAATGATTTTGTTTAATTTTGAGGTCAGTAAAAATTTGAAGCATAATTGCCCAATCCCACTGAAGTGGTAGATACCAAATTTTAGGATTTCCTACTAGAATAGTGAGAAAACAAGACACAATTACAGTATCGTATAATAGTGTACCCATGCTCATTTCTTGGTAGTCTCTAAAAGCAAACAGCTTAAAGCATTTTTCTCTTTAGCTTATAATAAAGACAAAACAGTCTTGATTCCTAGCTGTCTGACTCAGCTAATCAAAATATATCACCAAGCATATCATAACCTGATGATTTCAAAAACCAACACATCAACCATCGCCAAAACACTCTAAAACTCATGACACAACATAACTTCTCATATTACATTTTTTATGAAAGCATTATCATATCAGAAATCATAATACCCACAAATTTCCTCTAAAAGACTCAACCCTTTTTTCACTTCTCCACCTCACCTTGTACACATAAAAAAGCCATATACATACATAGAGAATAAGATGCTATATGAATATACATATACCTCTCTTCTGAATGTGAATATTTAGTGGTCTGTTAGCCAACAATACAAACAGACAAACAATCATAAAAAAGCACCACCAGCAAAATAAAAAAATCATACTGCCCTCCTCCTTCTCCTCCTGTCGTGTCAGTTGCTTCTAAAAGTCCAATCATCTTCATCATCACACCTTCTTCTTTTTTACACTGTTACTCTTACATGTTGCAATATACATATATTATGATGTGTGCAAAGCGAGAGAAATGCGATATTAGGAAGAAGATAATGTCAAGAAAAATAAGCTGAGAAAAAAATTCTTGGCATGATTATCAAATTTACCTGAAACAATGCCTTTCTAACAACTTTACTCTCTAAAAACAAGAAGTGATGCGAGAATCGCTATTTCACATTTTCATCCCATCTTTCAAGTCATCTGAAACTTAGCTCATTACATTCTAATTTAGCACTATAAAATATTACATTATGTTTTGGGGCTGTTCATATTTCACGTCACTAAAATATAAATTCCATTTTTCTAGATTCGGAATCAAAATACTTTATATACTTGTTTGATAGTTACATTTTAAATGAACGTACACTTCATTCCGTAACAGTAACAGCAACAGCATTCGTTTTACAAAATAAATTTTTACATCTTCAAGATTACTTACCTGTATACAAAATGATAATAAGCTGGTAGTCAACTTTACCCAAAAAAACTCAAATCATGTATTTATTTCCTTTTCAGGTAAAAAAAGTGTTATTCAAATAGCCATTGTCCATACTTGACTGATTCCATCATAATCATCATATGTAATCATATCGTAACAAGTAACGTTGTTTCTTTTTTTCCTAATGCCATTCCAAGCTATAATGTTATGCAATTGTAATTTAATATGAAAATGATTACTGGGTTTAGACTTATGAGGAAAAAATATGATCTTCAAGAATTTAGTTTCCCTTGAGCCATATAGCTACTTTACTTCTTATATACATTGTATTAGTAAAGCCATACTTCAATTGGTCCCAGTTGGTCTTCTCTCAATAAATCTCATCTTTCATTTTGGTGTACATTCAGCAGTGGTCATCTTTCGTACGTAATCATTACACATTTTGCTGATTCGACTACCCATCAAAAACAGTGTGTGCACCCTAATTATCTTTTAGATATGGTCAATTTATATGTCCAGTAAAAAATATGTAGAGATACAAATTAACCAAAGCCAAAATATTTTAAAAGCATCTTTAAACTAGCTAATTAGTCTTTATTACAGGTTTTCTTTTAGAGGTACCAGGTGGTGATGTAGTGCTGTACTTGTGCATAATTAATTGCACATTAAAAATTCATAACAAATAAAAATACTCAGACCAGGTTTTTTCAGTTTTTATAAAAAGTATAAAATGACAGGTTATATTTTTCTTAAGAATTAATTAATATTTGTACAGGTGTGCACACCAAGCATAATGTACACGTGTTTCAATAAAATTCTAAATGAAAATTTGCTATAAAAATTAATATTTTTCATATTACCCCAAAATACAAAAAATACCCACTTTATGAACCACTACCACCAACAGCTTATCTGATTGATGAGCTTTACTTAATTACTATTATGTTTACTACACACGTGCGAAGATGTGTCGTATGAATTTAATACCAAACCATACCACATATATATCACTTTGTGTATCATGTCTCGCTTCGCTACAACCACTCAATTATATTCTCTAAGAATAATATCTCACTTAATTCTTAATTCATCTTTATATCACGTCTGTGTACATTTTTTTGCAATTATTCGGGGAAGCTGAGCATGAAAAATTGTAATGTTGTCATTGTACTCACTCAGCAGCTTACACAAGCTTTTAAAAGCAAGAGTTAAAGTTGGGATGTGAGAAGATGAGAATAAAAATGTTGCGGTGGCGGTGGTGGTGGTGAGAGAAAATAAAAGGGGAAATTGATTGATGATCTTGTTGACATTTTCATTAGGATAGAGATCCACAAACAACCGCAAATAAAAAAGGACATGTATTTTTTCACATCTCCAAATATATTTGGCTTAGCTTTTCACATGTGTGCAATTGCAAACTAAGAGAGTATTTATTTAAGAAAAAATGGTAATAATAAAGCTATTTATTTGGCTTGATCACCATTTCAAAGAGAAAACATCTTAATCGCTAAAAATAGAAAGGTAGGGGCCGTTTACAAATTATGTCTACAAAATATATAATTTAGGACAAATCAACTATTTTTTCAGTAAAATTGTTGAGATGTTTTAGAACTTGAAATTTATTGAAATTTCTGATTTTTTCTTTTAAAAATCAAATGAAAACGTTTGGTATGAACGATCCCTTAAAAAGAGAAAGCCGATTAAAAAGGGTTAAAAACCTTTTGAATATCTTTTAACATGTTTTTATCTAGAATTCCCTACAAAATATTTACTTTGGTCAGAAAAAAATCTCCAGACCATCATAAAAATTAAATCTGTTTCCTTACCCCACCGTGCATTTTTTCTTTACGAAAACCATAAAATACACTGGAAACATTTTATACTAAATTTCGGAAGTAAAATTCTTTTTGATACTCTTGTTGATGATGATGATCTATCTTTTCCGGTTCATTTAGAAAACACACACGTTACTCTCAAAAAAGCCATGAGCAGTATATTATGATAACGGCCATAACGAATTACAATTTATTTTTCTCTCCACACAGGCTTTCCAGTTCATTGAACATTGAACAAGCAAACATGATCATTTTGATTATGATCATCCGTAAATGTCACATGAAATATAACCCTTTTTCCCATGAAGAAAAAATATATATCAAGGCATTTCATCGTCCTGCCAAAAAAAATTATATAATAATCGGGTATTTTCCCATAAAAACTCTCATCATAATATATCAGTTAGTTTTTTTCTTCTTTTTCAGCAATTCTTGTTGATGTACTGTTGACGATAAGCATAACGGTTATGACGATTGAGTTATTATCAACTGATATTTTTACGATGACAGTGAAAAATTACTAGTATTTAGCAAAGAAGTATTTTCGTATAAAATTTCATAATATTTTGTGCGATTTCTGCAAATAAATGTTTTTGTTTGACCTAAATTATAAGTCACTGTAAAATAAGCGTTTAGGTAAAGCGGCTACTCTTCGTACCTTTTCTGAAAGCTTTAGAGAAGCTCACATTTAAAATTGAAAAATATGTAGAATTTAGGCGGCCATAAGAATAACAATGCCGACAATCAGGATTTCATCAAAAGCAGATCATTCTCTTTCGAATTTCCTGCGGTAATAACACGGTATATATAAATATGTCACGTCAAGTCAAAAGTCAAATTTTGACAGAAAAAGGTAAAATGCTTAAGTTGGAAGGAAATTGAGCTGAAAAGTTTAAGTTGAAAGTTTAAGAGGATCATACTCAACACAATATAAAACCATCATACAAAATCGATTTACGTACGATTACAGATCAAAGATCGGTAGGGATATATTCCAAAACTAAATCGGATCAAAGAAGTCAAAGAAAAAAAATTGTATTCATATTGGGAAATAAAAAAACACGAAAATGTACAATAAAACAGCTTATCGTTAGTGTGTGTGTATAAGCTTCACAGCTCAATAGCTACTAAAGTGAAATTGCTTGTTGCTTTTAGGTTTAGTAAAAAAAGGGGATTCCCCTATTTGTGTTATTACCACGGCCACAAATGCATTCTAATATTTTATAATATTCGGTTTACAAGAAAAGATAGAGATACGAATGGAAATACAAAATCATTTAAGATAATAAATATACATATTGAATGGCCACAACGCTTAAAAGTTCTCGCATTACCCCAATCACTTAATATATCATCAGTAACTACTTTATAACTTAAACGAAAATAAATTTTAAAGCTATTCGAATCCCTTAAAAGTACAACTTTTTCAATACGCAGAAAAAATGATGTTTACTAAACTATTATAAAACTATAAGCATATTTCTAATTGGTTAACTAGTTAAATAAAGAGATTTTTGATAAATACGCTTTGGAATAAATCAGTTTACGAAATTCCTCTGCTGCACTACTAGTTTATACATATATCATATCGAATTAGCTCAAATATACAAAAAAGGCAAACTAACAAGCAAAAAATGAAATATAAATGGTAAATGCGGAAAATCTTTCACTTTTCTTCCCAACTTTACTCTTTTTTCTATTTTTTCCCTATCCTTTCACTTAGCCTTTTTTACATAGAAAACCCTCAACCCAACAAACTTAATATTTTACCAAAGGCCAAAGCCGTGAATAGAAGATTTATAGCCGTGAAAAGTTTCTGGCTAAAAGCTTACTTGGTTTTTTCTTAAGAAAAAATAACTTTCTACCAAAACGTCTTTTGTGCTTCTAAAAATTTGCTAAAAAGTTATTTTCTTCAACTGTTATTTAAATATAACGCTTATCCTCACTCTGTACAAGCCAGAAATACACACAAGACAAGATAATAATCATAAATTTTCGTTAGAAGTCAGTCAAGTCCATAATCATAAATTAAGTTAAACCATTTCCGCAAATAATGCCCCATTCTACAAAAAAATAGAGAAGATGACAAAAAGAAAATATAGTGTGCATACCTATCTTAATACTTGAACATATATTTTATATGAAGGACCCCTTAAATGTTAACAAGTAAAGAGCTGCTTTTATATAAATAGCAATTCCAAACACAAAAGTAAACCAAATTGTTGATATCCATTAACTCAAATAGGGAGAGCCCGGTTTTCTATTCACGATTCATTGGCCATAACAAATTCGATTCTCCTGAGTCGGACATGGGAATATATACAACAAGAGGAGAAAAGCAGGCAAACTCACTAAGAGAAAATTTATTCCTCCGCCTTTTATTCTACTTTCGCTCGCCTATTAGCTCTTTACACACAAGGCTAAGGGTAAAAATGGGTAAAAATACGACGACGGGAAAGACGACGCCAAAAAGAGAGAGAGACGTTATTGTGGAAAGGAAATTGTACTTCTTTTCATTGAGAATCTGATGAAATGCTTTTAAATATGTAAGTTGTAGTAAGTAGGCAGAGTTGTGTAATCGTGACGAATAAACAGGATTGGGTAGTTGGGTTGATTACTTATCTTAGTAATAAATTAATTAATTATTTTAAGTTTCAGTTATGAATAATAATAATAATATTACTGATTGGTTTACATTTTAGTCATGAATTATATAACTGATTACAAAAACTGAGTTAATGATTAATAATTCATTGCAATTTTTTAAATTACGATAAAAAGTTTGAATTAGTTGCGATGGTAATGCGTATTGCCAGTATTTGGCAGTTAGACGTCGACAAAAATATTTTATATAGTAGCATAGAAATTATAACCAGAAGATTTGTAGTTTGCCTGTCCAATAACTGCATATAATATATCGTTTGACCATTAGAATATAGTGATGCATCGCTGCATCTTAGCAGATCATCTTATGAGCATAGTCAGTCAGTTAATAGTCATAGTCAAGTATAATA